>JALJCO010008578.1:0-93161 GCA_023101725.1 Atherinomorus stipes | reverse complement strand
TAAACGTAAAAGGGATTTTAAAGATGATTCAGGAATTTCTAGGAGCCAGTGAAGCTGTTTAGAACAGCGGTGATGTGGTGAGAGGAGGTGATGATGCAGGCAGCAGAATTCTGGACAAGCTGGAGTTTATGGGATGATTTGTCAGGTAGACCAAGAGAAGGGAGTTACAATAATCAAGGTGGGAGGTGACCAGACTGTGGACCAGGACGGCAGTGAAGCCAATGAGAATAAACTTAGTTTTATTGCTTTTAAGTTTGAGAAAGTTGGAGGAAAAGCCAGACTTTAAAGTTTTCCAAATAGTTTGAAAGAGAAGAAGGGAAGGATGAGTTAGTTTTGCCAGAGATGTAGAGCTGTGTGTCATCTGCAAGGTGAAAATGGATATTATGTTTCTGGAAGAAAACGGGGAGGATGTAGGTGATGAACAGAAGAGGGAACAAGACAGAGCCCTGTGGGACACCTGCAGTGAGGACAGAAGACTGGAAAGAAAAGGACTTGAGCTGAAAGAACTGAGTGTGTCAGGAAAGTATGATTTAGAGCAGTTGAGTGAGATGTGGGTGATGAAAAGAGAAGATAGCCTAATCTATACAGAAGGATGGAATAAGATACAACAAAAACATATGAAATGTTCTTTAAAAATCTTGTTTTAATCAGCTCACCAGTTTTAAAGGTTAATAGAAAGTTATTAAAAAACAAACAAACATATGAATCAGTTTACTGACCGTGGAGAGGAGAGGTGTACGCACCAGTTGCATTCTGGTTGACTCCAGGATGTGAACTGGAGCTCTGACTGCTGCTCTGTGACTGGATCAACCTAAAATATCATAAATACACAATGTTTAATACAGAATCGTTAAATACTGATGATGCTGGATTAAAGATTAATTCAAAGGATGATGAACTGACCTTATGCACCATAAACCTGTGAAAAAGACATTTATTGTTACTTTGTAGGTTATTTTGTTGGTAGTTTGTTTTATAACATCAGATTAAATCTGGATATAAAGTTTATTAAAGTGTAAATAAGCTCTCACCCTTGGAGTGTTTGTAGAAATACAACAAGAGCAGGAAAATCAGTAATATGATTCCAATAACTGGTCCAATGATCAATAGCAGAGGAGATGAAGAGCTTTCAGGTCTGGACACAGCTGTAGTAAACAAACAAAACAAAAGGTGATAATGTTTAAATATGAAGGATTTATGACACGATTGTCTTTGTGTTTAAAGAAAAATAAAAGTGATTTCAAGCTTGAACACAAAGAAAAATCCACATCTACGGTAAAAGTTAATCAACAACCTTTTTCTTTATCTTCTTCTAAACAGAAAATTCAGTCCTGCTGCTGACCTCTGACTGACATCCAGCTCTGTTCTGACATCTTTCCTGAACGTTGACACTTGTAGAAACCTTCGTCTGACTGTGACACTGCAGAGATGTTCAGCTCCTCTCTGACATCATGTTGGAGAAGTTTGTCATTGTGATAGAAAGAAACGTTGGAAAGTGTGTTTTGTCCTCTCAGTCTGCAGCTCAGACTGACAGAAGCTCCCTCAGTCACAGGATGGACGGGACTCACCAGGATGACACCATCATTACCTATAAAACAGTCAGAGGATAATAGCTGGAACAGCTGCAACTTTTCCATCAGTCTGCCCCAGGGTGGCTGTGGCTACACATGATGACGATGATGATGATTATGATGATGTAATATCTAGTTGCAGCCACATTAGAAGTCACGGTGTGACATGTTAGATCCAGACTGAGTGGAAACATCATCTTGTGAATATTGTTGATAAAAACTTTATAAAAATCTCAAATCTATTCTGAGCTCTGTTTTCTGTAAACAAATCATCTCTGTTCCACTAGAAATCATCCCAGTCAACAAGTTTTACATGGTTCCACATCTGACTTCATTTCTGACATTATTTATATAGTTTAGTGAAGAGATGAAGTGAATGCAGTAAAAGCTGCAGTCCAGAATGTGATGCTGCTTTGTAGTGATGGAAGACAGAGTGAAGATTTTCTAATGAATCAATTTATATTTAATATGTTGAACACAGAAGGAATTAATTTAGCAACAATAAACACAAGATCATAAAATGTAGCAGGATAAAGAGAAAAACATTGAAACGTTCATTTTATAAGTAAATGCATGTTCAGGTAACATTAATGATAAATGATAATTACTAATGAAAAAAGTATAACATACTCTGTACAGTAATGTTGACCGCGTTGCTGAATTCTCCTGATCCAGACTCACACCAGAACACTCCACTGTAGGACCAGTACATCCTCATATTACACGATGATCCAGTCATGTAGGAGCAGGATAACAGGTCATCTGTTCCTCTAAACCTCCTGATTCTCCACTTAGTAGAGTTTCCTCCACAGTTCAGTGAAACAGACTCAGATGTGAAGTGTTGAACTCTGTCAGGATTCACTGTGAGAGACGCTGCTGGATGAAAATCTGGAAAACAAACATGGAATGAGATTACAATGAAACACAGAGAAATATTGAAAATGCCTCTCTGTAAATATTCCTTTAGTTTATATTTTAGTTCTGAAGATCAAAGCTCACATTTCATCAAGATGATCAAACTGAGATTTTATGTTTTAACATTTTTTAACGCTAAATTTTGTACTTCCATCTTTGAAACATACAGGAGCTAAATATGTTGTGTTTTCTTTTTGGCCACTAGATGGTGCTGTAGCATTAATTGTATATGAGTGAAGGATCAACAGTAGAATTCAGGTTTGAACCTGGAAGAGCAAACAAGGTTTTGGGCTGCTGTGAGGAACTGTGTCTGAACAATGGTGGCGTGTTACTGGTGAAGTGGTACAGTTTGAACATTGTGCACTTCACATCTGGTGGAACAAATTAAAATGGAGACATCGCATAGAATATGAGACTTTTGATTGAATTTTTCATTCCACAACAGGAACAACATTAACCGCCAAGCACGTCACAACAAAGCAGCTACAGATCAACACCTGACTAGTGCAGTACGAGGATGGATATTATAAAATATATCAACCCTTTAGTTAAAATGTTTCATTGCTTCATCCAGTCAGTGTTTTCCTCTTATTCATCAGTGTTTTCTCAGCTTGGTAGAAACTGATCTCATCCACAGACCTAACTGTTAACTCAAGAAAAAGTAGGAATAGATACAAGTTCATGGTTTCATGGTGTCGTTTTCATGGACTACACATTACTTGACAACACAGGATTTAGTTTTAAAGATTCCAGTCACAGATTAAAAATACCAGAATAACAGTGAAAACTGTGTTATTATTACAATGATAATAAAGTGTTGAAAACATAACTTCTACTGAGTGAGAGGACAGAAACAAACTGACCTGCAGACCAGACAAACGTTGGTTCACTGTAATGAGTGTAAAACTCTGGGTCTCCTCTTCCAGCTCTACACACATATCCTGCTGTGTGTGTTTGTCCATGAATGATGTAGGAATCATGTTCAGTCCCAGTGGTGATACCAGGCAGCAGCTCATAGCTGTAGTTCTTGTTTAACAGATGAGGAACAGCTTTATACCAGTAGAAGCTCCATCCTGCAGACGGATGTTCAACCTCACATCTCAGAGTTACTGAGGATCCAGGACTCAGCCATGATGGAGACACAGAGAGGACAGGCCGTGGTTTATCTGTTGGAGAGATTTTATATGAATGGGAACATGATGAACTTTGCTGACACCTTTTTTAACATGACAAGTCAGTAACAACAGTGAAGAGAACGTCAAACTCAAAGAATGTCAAAGTAGAAAAAAGGAAAACAAACAACATGACAATAATAATGATGAGTCACTGTAAAAGTTATGGACAATACATAGAAATCAGGAATGAAAGGCCACAAAAACAGGAACAAAACAAAAAGAAACAAAAAAAAGAAAGAAAGAAAAAAAAATGAATATTTATATATATGTATATATATATATATATATACATACATTCATTTTTTCTTTCTTTATATGTATATATATATATATATATATATATATATATATATATAGTATATATACACACACATACAGTACATACACATCAGACAAAATTCAAATTTGCAGGACCAAACACCTCCATTACTGAAGGGGGATAGAAAAGAGGGGAAGAAAAATAAAGTCCCAGCCTATGTTATATCAGTCTGGTCACTGTGAAAGAATTTGATCTTTTTAAAAAAAAAAATGAAAGAAGGGGCCCCAAAATTCATGAAACTTGGAGGACAAACCACTACGAGAGAGTTGGATCTTTTCCAGTTTTGAGAAATAGATAACATTTGTCAGCCAGCGGATATGGGAGGGAGGCGTCTCTGATTTCCAATTTATTAGAAATAAGCGTCTGGCCAAAGGCGTAGTAAAGGCTATCATGTCTTTTTTGGATTTATGAAGAAGTGGAAGTGATGGAGTAACACCAAATAGGGCACTTATACTATTCATTTCAATCCTTTCCCCGGTGACTTCAGATTGGGTGTTAAAGACATCTGTCCAAAATTTACATAACTGAGGGCAAAGCCAAAATGAGTGAATGAGATTAGCTGGTACCTGCTGACATCGATCACAGGCCGGAGGAACATTTTCGGAGGAACATTTTCGTACATTCTTGCCAGACGAGCCTGAGTAAAGTAGGCACGGTGTATAATCTTACACTGAATGAGAGCATGTTTTACACAGATTGAGGATTTATGGACCCTCTTTAAGATTTCTGACCAAAGCTCATCTGTGATCTCAATACCTAGATCGTCTGCCCAAAGGTCCTTTAATAGGTTTACTGGTTCCCGGCGCAGGGAATGAATTTGGATATATAGTACTGAAATGGAACTGTTCAGGGTGGTAAAGACTTGAGGAAAATATCCAAAGGTGTTTCATTGGGCAGGTTGGGGGAAACCAGGAAAGCTAGCGTGGACAAAACTACAAACTTGCAAATACCGGAAAAAATGGGTCTGTTGACAATCTTAACTCTGAACAATGTTTCTCTACAAATGTTGTCAAATTTATCATTTACATTACAGTATGTATTCACAATGTCAACATTTGCGCAGATACTGTATACTAGTTGAAACAAAACAAGATGTAGCACGTCTCATTATCCAAATGAAGGAGAACAAAGTACTTACATAATTTTATTGGTTACACGTGTAACAAATTACTCAAATCTGAGACTGTTGTTCTCCTTCATTGGGATAGTGAGATGTGAGACTCCCTTTTCTAAAAATAATTTTAGGAAATGTTGGATTTTGGGTTCAGCACTCCACCAAGCATTTCAAAGCTGAAGCACAACTTCTTCCTCATCTTTTATTTTCACTAATTCTATTAACACTTAACTAAATCCAGAAAATCTCAAACTGATCATGACATGATGTCATGCAACTTTAAATCATTCAGAAGATTTTTTTTTAAATCAGAATTGAAGATGTTTTAACAAATCAACTTGTAGCCCAAACATCAGAATGAGTCACAAACATCACTGCAGATGATTTGTGTTTGTAAATGTACATGTAGAGCTCAGGACTTTGAAAGACTTCATGAAAAATCATCACTTTTCTCAGTCAGTATAATGATTTCAGGTTCAACACTTTATTGTCATGGTAATATTATTTAATGTTTGCATTGTTGTCCTGCTGTGTGCAGCACTTTGTGTTACCTGAGGCTTTTTTAAAGTGCTTTAGAAATAAAGTTGATGTTGTTGTAATAAAAACACATTTTCGCTTTGATTCTAATACTTTTAGTCTGTGACTGAAACTATCTAAAAAACCAAATCCTGTGAAATTTCTACATCATTCACACAGCAGGATGTGTGTGTAGAGCTGGAAGAGGAGACCCGGAGTTTTACACTGAATAACATTTTAAGGTGAAATGTTTCATTGCTTCATCCAATCAGTGTTTTCCTCTCATTCATCAGTGTTGTCTCAGCTGGTAGAAACTGATCTCATCCACAGACTCATCAATTAAACAAAATATTTTAATATAATCTAATATAGAAATGAAGAAAATGTCAAGTTAAATATTCAGGGATTTGATTAAATGATAGTAATTTTGATAAATAAATAAAGTACCTCAGCAGCTCCATCATAATCTGTCTCTGTACAGTAAAACTACACAAACATGATACAAGTTAGAGATTTAACTGCATCAGTCAGAAATGTATCTCTTCATTAATGACGTATTACAGCTGAGATAGATTAATTATTTCTCCTGTTTTCATGAATACTTAATAAATTACAGATCAACAATGAAATTTCTTGTAATATAAATGATCATTTTAAAAAAGTATTAATCAGAAGAAACATAAACTAATAACATTGGAAATATTCTTATTCACACTTCCTGTAAGATTATATCAAGTAAGAGGAAAACATCCATAATGTTGTTGGAAGTGTTTCCCTCTTGTTTCAATAAATCAGATAAAAACAGAGTTAACATGGATGAAAGACGTCCAACTTACCTGATACAGTTAATCTGATGACATCACTCCACTGTGTTAAAAAAAACTTGTCTCTTCTTCCCCGGCAGCTGTAGTTTCCACTGACAGTAACTCTGATGCTGCTGGATGTTGGAGGTCTAAATAACCTGGTTGGTCTCCATTCATACGTCCACTGAGTTCCTCCTTCCTGCATCTCACATCTGGCAGAGATCGTCTCACCTCTGTATATCAGAGTCCAGCTGGGCTGCAGGACCACTGTGGGCTTCACGGAAACTGTTCATATAAAACATGCACAGATATCAGACATACAGACAGAAAATCTGGAGAAATACGCCACAATTCTGTTTTATGATTTGTTCATATTAGGGCTGTCAAAAAATTAATCCTGATTAATTACATTGCTTTTTTCACTTCTAGAACACATTTAGGGTTAAAGGTGTCTCACCAGGAATTCTGCATATATCTTTAGTAGACTAAACTACTGAAACCCTGTCCTTACATGTCTCCCTATAGTCCTTCAGACAGCTGCAGTTTAGTCCAGAATGTTGCTGATACGTCCTCACACGCTGACTTCACAACTGTCCTAATGCGAAGCTGAAATTCAGGTCTGAGTCCTGGACTACTCCCGGATGTGTAGCTTGGTTTTAGCCTTTAAGTTGTAAAACAAAAGTTAATGTATTTTCTGCATATAGCAGTAGTAATTAAAAAGGACATCTCTTGTTTGACAATAGAATTAATTTAGGATTAATTTTTTGACAGCCCTAGTTTATATTGATTTAAATATTTATTTTCTCCGATGACGACAGTGGTTTGCAAATTAAATCAAATGACTGTTGAATTGAAAAAATCCCCAAATTACCCGATGATTATACTAATGAGATTAAAGAATAACACATAAATTAAGTTTATTATTTAGATTTACGAAATAAACAAAATCAAAACTATTTCATACAACATCATGAAATAATTGACATCATATAATTTCAGAGCTGTGTTGTCACGGAAACAACTAATGTTTTGTTTTGTTTTGTTTTGTTTTGGGGGGGGGGGTTGGAAGAACAGTAATTTCTAAGATCCAAACTAAAGATGAGGATGAATCATCAGTCAGAGCTGTCCTCATATTCATGTTTTTATTTGAGATATTTCTTCTTATTCAGACCAAATTTGTTTTTTCTACACATTTTCTAAATAATTTGAACTTTTAAAAGCATGTTTATTGTTTGTTTTTCAAATAAATAAAACTCACGAGTTTCCTCAATGATGACATCATCGCTGTCTTCTGTGTAGAAAACTGGTTCTCCTCTTCCTCCTCTGCAGCGGTACAGACCTCCCTGTGAGACTCTGATGACTCCACCTGGTTCATTGTTATTTCTGAGCTGAGCTGCAGGATAAACTGGTGACCCATCTCTGAACCAGTATAACTTCCAGGCAGCAGAGTTGTCCACAGAGCAGGTCAGTGTTACACTGCCCCCTGCTGGTATGACTGGACTGTCTGCTGTCAGTCTGGCTCTGGCTTTACTGGCTGTTGAGTTCAGAGCAGAACATAGAAATGAAGCAAAATTATTAGACCTACAGAAATTTATTATTTCTTATTCCTTCATTGATAGAACTTTTTTTCTCCTCTCAACTGGTTTCCCTCAAATGTTCCAGTTCTTTCATAATGTCTCATCTTTCTGTTCTCACTAAAACTTCATCTCTGAGCTTCCTGGATGAGACTGGATCAGTGTTGGATGGAGAAATTCTTCCTGTAATCTTATTTCACTGAAGTGAAACATTAAAAACAGACATTTCATTATAAACTGAAGATGGTTCAACTCACATGACACTCTCAGAGTGATGACATCACTCCATCCTGTTAACAGATAGTAACTTCTACCCCTACAGCTGTAGTCTCCACTGTTGGACTCAGTAGCTGTGATGATCCTGTATTTACTGGATGTTGGAGTATTTGTGGTGGCTGGTTTCCATTCATATCTCCACTCTGTGTTTTCTCCTCTCTGGATGTCACATGTGAGGGTGACTGTCTCACCTCTGTATATCTGAGTCCAGCTGGGCTGCAGCGTCACTGTGACTCTGTTAGAAACTATTGACACCAAAAACATCCAGTTAGGATCCAAACACAAGAGGTTAGAAATAAAACAGACAGAACTTTTTCCAGCTTTAACTTTTCTAGTAACTACATGAATGTTTGTTGTTCTGCTCTGAAACAAACTGAAGAAACTCATCAGCTGTAGAAGCTGAACAGTCTGACTCCAGAACATCAGATAACATCCTGATTTCCTCCTCTAGCTGAGTCTGCTGTCTCTTTTCTCTCTTCTTTATATTGTGAGGTTTATGAATATTAATACCTTTTGTTTCTGCACTTTCATTTATTAATCAAACAAAAAACAATTTATCATCATGGATTTGGTTTTTTGTTGTTTTCTTTCTGAACTTATTTCCATCTCTGATCAGATTGTGGATGTAACCTGATTTTCCTCACAGACTGAAATAAAAATAGTTCTCTCTTTGTAGGTCAGACAGAGGGCTGGTTTTAACTTATTGATTCACTAATTTTAGAAATAAAGTTTTCACAAAAGATCTTCTGTCCTCAGAAAATCCATGTTGTTGTATTTAAACAGAAGTTTCTAAACTCACCAGTTTCCTGGATGATGACTTCATCACTGGAAGATGTGATGAAGTCTGTCTCTCTTCTAAATCCTCTGCAGATGTATTTGCCTCCTTCTGAGATCCTGAAAACTCCATCTGGTTTATCAGTTTGTTTGAAGTCATTATTTCTGATCAGATCATATATGAATCCTGCAGGATTCTTCACAGAACAGGTCAGAGTCACGCTGCCTCCTGCTGGTATGATGTCACTGTCTGCTGTCAGAGTGGCTTTGGGTTCATCTGCTGTAAGTTTAAAAAACAAGAAAATGGTCATTTTGATGTAAATTATCTACTAAAACAGAATCAGTCAGATCAGAAACAAACTGAAGCCCAATGAAAGCTTTGTAGTGACATGTTAGACAGAACTCTGATCCAACCAGAATCATTATAAACACCAAATGAAGGGAAAGTTTGGGAGGAATTCTGCCCATAATTTGAGAAAAATAACATTTATCAAATACATGTTATGAATCATTGATGCTGTTTATGAGCTTCTTGTTTCATCTGTAAAAAAAAAAAAAAAAGAAAAATCTAGAGTTGAAGCATTTCTAGTTCTGAATGTTTCCATCCTAACTGTGGCAGAGCTTGTTGGAGACACATAAAAGACTTTTTAGTAGACAGAACAGCATGTCACTGTTATTATTAATGGAAATTATTAACAGAATCTGTTGGAGAGATTTTATTTAAATGGAAACATGTTGAACTTGTTGACTGTCTTAAATAGTGTCAGTTTCATATTTTGAATTTCTATATGTATTTTGAATGTCTTCATTTGTTGAGATATACAGTACTGTTCAAAAAGAATGGGGGGGGGGGTGCTGGTCTCAACTCTAAATCACTGTGCAGATGTTTGTTTTTTTTAATTAGAAAATTTTTTTAATTTTTTTAATTAGAAATTAGAGATTTTCCAACAAATCAACTTGATGCAAAACATCAGAAAGAGTAACTGCAGACTCTTCATGTTTGTAGCTGCACGTGTAGAGTTCAACCATTTTAGTAGAATTTAAGAAACTGAGAAAAATTCAAACAGATTTCTTTATTAAAAAGAATCTCTTTTAATAACAAACTGATCAATAAATAATGTCCTGACAGACAGACAGATAGATAGAGAGAATTATGAATAAATGAAACAATAATATAAATTATCATTATAATCACTAACTCAGGATATATTTAATTGTGCTCATGAGATCCAACTCTGTAAATAGCAGGCCTGAAATACGGAGATTTGACAAAATATAAGAAATGTGATTAACAGATAAATGATGTCATCGTTACTGAGGTATTGTAGCTGATACTGTATTCTCTCCTGTCTGCATATAACTTTTCAGGACTGTGACAGTGTGGGGTCCTGTCTCTATGCCTCTGATTGATAATGTGCCCCATCAGTTTGGATGACTGCTTGGTGCACACAATTCTCACACAGGAGTCTGGGGACTGAGTCCTTTCTGGGGCCTCATGTCATCCTGCCACAGCACTTAAAGAAGTCCAACTTACCTGATACAGTTACTGTGACATCATCACTCCACTGTGTTAAATAAAACTTGTCTCTTCTTCCCCGGCAGCTGTAGTCTCCACTGTCAGTAACTCTGATGATGCTGGACGTTGGAGGTCTATTTAACCTGGTTGGTCTCCATTCATACGTCCACTGAGTTCCTCCTTCCTGCATCTCACATCTGGCAGAGATCCTCTCACCTCTGTATATCAGAGTCCAGCTGGGCTGCAGGACCACTGTGGGTTTCTGGGAAACTGTTGATATAAAACATGTGATGTTAGAAAACTTGGAAACAGAAAATCTATAGAAATACAACATCATTTAAATTTTTGATATTAATGGTAATGATGTGCTATTTTTGATATGTTCAAGTTCAAGTTAATTTTATTGCCACATGGCTAGACTGGTGGAGATAGCTGCAACAAAACACCACAGCAGTACCTACCCCCCCCCCCCCCCCCCCCCCCCCCAAAAAAAAAAAAAACACACACACACACTTACATCCCACATAAAGAAAATATAACAGTAACATGACATAACACGTAAAAGAAATAATATGACAAGACAATAACTGCACATAAAAGCCGGGACCTTCACAGGAGAAGGAAACGTCTAACAGTCAGTCAAAGGCTTCTCAAACCAGTGAAAAATGTATTCAGCCTGTCTGGGAGGTGGGGGTCTGCATCAGAGCGAGGAGGGGATTTTCTTCTAGTAATTTGTTAGCTGATGGAAACCTTTCCAGACTGCTCTGTGTTGCTTCAATCAAATTTATCCTCCAGTTTTGCAGCATTAGTTGTGGCATGTTTACTTACTGCTGTGGCGAGCAAACTGAGTCACATGATTGTTTAACTTGAAAATAATGTAGATGAAATCACACCTTCATCTTTAATTCTCCAAAGCCCACATTAATAAACTCGGATCAAACAAGGACTCACTGAGCAGAAATCACAGAACCAGTTCTAAACCAGGACTCATCAGGACAGAATTTAAAAACCGGGTCTAGACTAACCCAGGACTAAACCAGGACTCAGTCAGGGATGTATTCATAAATTTAACCAAATTAATATATATAAAAAACTGTTTTTGAAAATGCTACTTCACCCAAAGTAAATATATCCTGAAATATAATACCATCTTCTTCTTCTTCTTCTTTTTTTTTTTTAAAAATCTGGTTCTTGTTCCACATCTGTGTTGTTCTCATTCTTGCTTTTATCTTTCCCTCTTTGTTCTAACACACAAAGATCAACCAGAGCCACAAAAAATATTGTAAAAACTGACACACAAATATTTTCCACGCAATTATAAGGTTATTTGTACCTTTGTTCTGGAGGTAAAACAGGTAAAAGGTCATATCTGCATATTGTGTAGGCTGAAACCGCAATATCACCAGGTAAGGTGTTTTTGTTATTGCTTTATGTACAGCATTTAAACATGACATCATTTAACCTCAAATTCAAAAGAAAGTATACAAACTAGGGTAAGTGTGTTCTCAAATGTTCATGCTGGCATTTTTCTCTCCTTCTACCATCTCTCTCTCTTTGTCCTTTATTCATACATCAAGCAGAGCAAATTATTATTATCCAAAGTTATTTGACATATGAAAACATTTTAAAATTGTCTTTCGTTGTTTTCTCTCACCTGAGCTGTTCTCTTTTTTTGAAAAAAAGGACCTGATGTCCATGGTTGGCAAATCACAAAAAAAAAAAAAAAAAAAAAAAGGATATATAGCTGCGGGCGCTTTAAATAGCAGCCCATTGCTCTCAGGTTCAACCTGAGATGGGTTAAATGCAGAGAATTAATTTCCTAATTGGCACACTAATTGGGATTAATAAAGTATATCTATATACTGTATATGCTTATATATATTCAAAAGTTAGTTAAATTTAATTATAAATTTAAGGAAATTTATTGGGCTTAGCCCATTACTGTACTTGTTTCATAAACCAATGCTAAACGCACCATATTACTGTTTCAATAATTACGTTCACTCATCTTGTTGAAACAATCGCATCTGTTCTCACTGCCTACAACATAATGACATCTGACTGTTATAAAAGTTACAAGGAAAAAGTAACGAACACAGCATCGTCATTCATGACATGTTTGTTTACATATAACGTGTGACCACTACCTACCAGATGAACGTTAGATTAACGTCCTCTGATGTTGTGAATCAATGAGCTCGTGGGAGCTGCTGCAGGCTGCGCTGCGTACCGGTGTGCTCTTGTGAGGTGAAGTGCCAACACAAGGCGCACGCGGCATACAAACGCCACAGGTTTGGACCAGACCAAGTTTAGAGAGGGGGGAGCCCAGTAACGACATGCAGCGTCCCCTTTTTATTACGTTTTGCATATATTGTAGATGATGAGAAATGGTTTAATCAAATCTAAAATAATAAAAAACAGAAAAAAGAAACCTCAAAAAAGATCCGGGACATCAGAAGTGTGTGAGGTTCGTCTGAATTAGCCCGGTACACCAGCCTGACCAACACCGAGATACACGGCAAGTCAGTCTGGGTTCCCTCCACTGGAAAGTGATTTTCACTCCAGTAAAAAAATTGACCGGACCAATCACAGCGCAGGAGGCAGAACTTAACGATACGTCTTTTTCTGCGACTCAGTTCTGTTGCCTTAAACAGTCAGAATGGTGGCTGCAGAGGAGCGATGATATAACGATGCCCTTTCTGATGTCTAAAATGAGCTGCATGTGTGCATAAAACCGTAACAACTTGCTGCTCTGAGGACTTTCCTCTTACAAAGAGATGTTTGCCGTCTTTTTTCCGTGTTTCTCTGATTGGTTCTCTCCACTTCAGCTTGTTCCTGTTAGACCTGCCTCTCATCTCGCATTGCAGTCTCCAACAGAGGGAATCCAGACTGACTTGCCGTGTATCTCATACATGGCGTTGCTCAGGCATGCCATGATGTTTTTTTTTCCCTCTAAACGCTACAACAGTCCTCTTTTTCAACCAAATTAAATTCACCATCACATCATCTTGGCATACAGTAAGTGCATGTAGCTTTCTCAGAGCTGAGTCATGTGTGGCAGTTGACGGTTCTGTCACTATGCCTCCGACTGATCATGCGCCCTGGCTACTTGGCTACAGGGATGTCCCTTTGGCTGAATGGTCAGCGCGCATGTCGTATGGTTTGAATCAACTAGAAGTTTAGAGACTTTGTCCTTGTTTAGAGAACAGGAAGAGCAGAGAGAGGAACCAGTAGCCGGGTGGAGCTGAGACGGTCAGGCTCAGAGAAGCTCAGAGAACTGGTTACTGATGGTAGCAACTTTCTCAGTGAAGGAAGCAAACTTTTCTGCAGTCAACCCAGTAGGTGGCTGAGCAGGTGGTGGAGAGAGAAGATAGTTAAACACCATGAACGGTTGTCGGGTGTTGGGAGTGTTTTGGATTTTGTTCTTGTAAAAAGCTCCTAGCAGCCTTTAGGGTGGATGTAAAAAATGAACGTTTTTGCCGGTATTCAGACAACAGGTTCAAATCAAAACATAACTCAGTGGACATTTACTGGAGAATAAATTCCAGCATCATTCTTAGACAGCATATTTCTTGGAACACATTCTGGAACGCAGCAATTTAATGTATCATAAATAATAACAATATTTTTCTGCAAATATGAATACATATGAATAAGTCATATGTAAAGTAAATATTTGACCTTTATTATGCTGTTTTTTCAAAGAAAACCTCAAACTTCATGTTAAAGATCAAAGCTCATATCTGACTGCATTTACTACAATCTGATAATCAATAGGAATAGGTAGTTTCTAACGTGAATCCATATTAATTTATACAATTGAATGAATTATTAATTCTGTTTGTAGGGTTTGTTTTAGGTTGACAACAAAAAAGAAGGATTCAACACCTGTTACAACTATATCATCATTTTTATATTATTTGGTGTTTTTGGAAGCTGCAGTGAGTCGGGTTCACAAAGGAAAGAAGATGGAACATAACACTGCTCATTAAACATAGCAGGTCTTAATGATGAAAGAAATACGATCTGAGTAATGGGGGCCTGGACCCTGGTAGAGCTCTATGTCTACGTAGCAACACCCCCACATATAGAAACAGGAATTACATTACAAACAGAACATGAAAAGAAGCAAAAGAGATTATAAATGTTTCTTCATAACAGAAATTTCTCACCTTCAGCAGCAACATCACTGGGTTCAAGGAGCACTGCAATAAAGAGAAAACCTCATTAGATTCACTAGACTACGGAAACCGAGAGCAGTTTTTCCCTCTAGTATTATTTTTTTTCACCATTTTCTCGAGATGATGAGTTAATTTTCTTTGTATTCTCGGGATAACAAGAAACATTTAGAAGAGATAAATAAGGTGGGCTCAAAAGTTCGTGTTTACTTTGTAACAGCTGATTTATTGATCAAAATAGTCCCAATGGCAGCTGGGAGGGTTAAAGTCATGGTGGAGTCGTTGATAGAGCTACACTGCCCTCTGGTGGCCACAACATGTACAACTCTAAGTTGATGCCAAAACAAATTTAATGGTTAAAGGCCTCCTTCCACTGAAAACCCATTTAACTTGCTCCTTCTGAAATACGGAGGGTTTCCCCTTGTTTACTTACACATGCTGACTTGCTGGCGTTGCGTTGCCCTCAGTCGGCTGTGCTTTCTCATCAGAGAAACAATACGAAGAAAAGAGCGAATCGGGAACAGCCTTGCACTTCTACGTCACATTTCAAATAGCGCATCCCACGTGGGGTTTCTATCTGTCCATTGGAAGGCAGGTAACCCTCCACTACACACTAGAAGTGGAGACAGCCCGACTGTAGCTTCGGAGTTGAGAAGCTAATTAGCTAACTGTTTGTTAGCATGGCGGAACAAACTTGTTTGTCAGCTCTGTATCCTGTCTGTAACGAAATAAGAGCGGAGGGCGGAGCTTCCTTCATACACTGATGGGAGGCAGCCAATCAGACGGAAATTCATGAGAAGGACCCGGAAAAGCCTGCCGTTGGACCACAAGCCTCTCTTCTAGTATACAAATACAGCTGGATACTAAGCAACCAGAAGGTTTTTTTAAACAGAAACTATGCAGAATGCATTTAATAATAATGGAGAACACAGAAATATTAATGAAATGACCATGGAAGTACAACTTTAAGTTATTATCAATAAATGTTTGAATATATTCAAACTTCGTTATGAAAAAAACAAACAAACTTCGAATTGGATTTCTGGGCAAAAGTCAAAGCTCTAACTTGCATCTAAGTAACTGAAGCAAGCTGACGGAGAGGGACCCAACTGCAGTCATGGTATGTCGCTATACATCCAATCCATGCCGGAAGTCCCAATCAGAAGTTTATTTTTCATGTAACTTACTAAAATCTAACCCTGACCCTTCTCCTAACCCTAACCACCCAACTACACTATACACATCTGTTTGCAAGCTGCAGATAGATACTCTTGGCGGTATTTAACTAACTTCCGCATGAGACTTCTGGTATGGATTGGATTTATGGCGGCACCCTTGTTGGTCATTGTAACTGCAGTTATGTACTCTTGAGCTGACGGCAGATTGAGGAACATCCATCACTGATCAATGCATTGGATGTTACAGAACATCTCTGTACTGGAATGCCCCTTCGACCCACCAGTTGAGGTGGTGGGAGATAAGAAGATAAGTCTGAGGTCGGTGTAGGTCTGCAGTTTGGGCCCACAAGTCTCACCCATGAGGACGGCCTCCTGCCCCCTCCCCACTGCGGCTGGTGGTACATGCAGGCTGGTTTGGTAGGTGCGCCAACAGAGACGGGGAAGGAGGATGGTGAGCAAGAGACCTGGGTGCAGCATGGGCCACACCCACAGATTATGATGGCTAGCCCGAAGCCGAACTGGAGCCATCCAGAGAGGAAGATGGTGGGCTGGATCAAAGAACGCGAGCACGCTTAAAACGGCATGCGTGTGATGTGCTACAGAGGTGGAAGCCGACTTAGGGATGGATGGAAGAGTGAGAGGACCGGAGGAATGAGAGAGCAACGAGGTGGCACTGAGAGGAGGCTAGGAGGAGACTAGAGATGGTCCAATCAGGTTTTTTAGGACCGATACTGATCACCAATCACCCAAATTCTCACCAATCCAATTACCAATCAGAACTGATTGATCACATGACATGATGATATTAATATTTATATTATTTTACTCTTTTGTTCCCATCAAATCATCCACTGATGAAAAGGCCTGAAGTCTCCATTTATGTTAACCTTGTAATAATTTATTTATGCTAGATTACCTATTTATTGCATAGCAGTAACTTCAATATTCCTTCATAGCAGCAGTGGCGCTGTGGAAAACAATATGCCAAACAACATAACGAGGTACACACTTGCATGTGTTACAGCTGGTGTGTGTGACATCTGTCTCACATATTTCAAAGAACGTCCATATCTCTGACATGCTAATGACTCGACACACGGGAGGCCACGTCGCTCCTTCTCCGTTCATCTTCTATGGAACGTGCGCGATGAGGCTAAAATAATTTGCTCTCTCCAGCCAAGCAGCAGGCGACGTTCGTGCATGTGAAATTCTGTGCTCGTTGACGTAGACGTGCACACGGGGGCTTGTGACGTGACAAAAGAAAGCTGAGGAATGTTCAACTTTTGTGGCTGTGGCGGCTCTACAACCAATCATGAAGGCTTTCATGAGCTGAGAGCAGTGACACTCTGCAACCTGCAACTACTGTCAACATGAAGGAACAGATGGTTGTAGCCGTCTCTGACTTTCACATTTACCACCACCCTCTGGACTGGAGTGTGAACAGGAGAATGACCACATAAAAACACAAGCACATGGTCTACAGAATGTATGATGTGATCGGATCTGTGATTTTAATCTTTTATTGGATTTTTTTTTTTTATCATATCGGCCTGATCTGATCAGTTGCTGATCAATCGGCACCATGTCTGGAATTGACGGCTGTGTCTGGGGTGCTGTTCGCCGGGTCTGACGGGCATGCTGGGACACTGTGGGCCAACCAGCCGTGGAGAGCCGCGAAGGAATGAAGAATGGAACCAGGAGGGTTCTCAGAAACTGGATCACAGGAGCATATTTTCTTTTAAGTGTATTTCTTAACCTTTTTTTTTGACCACTTGTTTTAATGAAGCATGTGGAACTCTGCATTCTGGTGTCTCCCCCTGCAGCATTGTAGGCTTAAAGAACCGTCACCGCACACCATGAACCCCTGGGTCTGACATCTGCCCAGCAGCAGTTAGACTGGAAACCAGCACTGCTCCCAGTCACAAACACACTTAATAAATCCCAGTTTAACTTGTTAATGTAGACTACATTTTACAGGCTGATACTTATTACCAACTGGCAGGGCCAGTGATTGGCAGGTTTGAACCTGCACAGTGTGAGCATGTGCTTTCTCCCGGCTTTCTTCTACGGTACAAACACATAATATCAGGCTGATTGAGTCTCTAAATTCATGCAGTGAGTGAGCGTGAGTCTGATTGAATGTTTGTTGCTCTGTGTTGGTTCTGTGATGGATCAGGAGCAGCTCCAGCTTCCTCACCGCCCTGCATCTCAATTTGATATAAAACAGGATCATTTTCTTGTTGTCACAGGATAACGGTCATTATTAACTGCATAAATTATCTTGTTATCTCGAGAAAACAGTGTTTAAAAAATTTGCGACCATGACCGCTCTCGGCTTCTGTACAACACTGATGATCATTTGAAACATTTAAATAAATAAAGGGAAGTATGAATCAGCAACAGGAAAAAGAAGAAGCACATTAAAACCAAAAACATGAATAAATCATTTCTACAACTTAACCAATGTAAATGTTATTTACATACTTATTCAGTAAGTGAATTTTTATTTATATAGCACCTGTTAAGATAAAAATCACAAAGTGCTTCACAGTAAAACACAAAACAACACAGAGAATAAGCAGGTGTCATGATTCAGTCTAACCTGAGTCAACAATCTAAAAACCACAAGTCTGTTCTTCTCAGACAAACACGTTAAAGCAAAGATACACAGTAATTCTCACTATGTAGAAGTATTTTCTATAATCAGCAGACAGAAAGTCAGTGATGTACTTACAGAATAATCCCAGCACACAGAGGAGAGAGAGACCCGTCATCACATCCAGTCCTGCTGCAGATAATCAGAAAGTTTTCTAACCTGCATCAACAGTAATGATGAAGATGATGTTACATCTGACATGTATGTGAGACTAATGGCTTTCCAACCTCTACTGTTCTTCATAAAACCACCTCTGTTTCCTTCCCTTTCACACAGAACTCAGAGGCATCAGTAGTTTTGACCGCAGCAGTTGGTTGTCATGGTTACATTTCCTGTCCACTGCAGAGACATTTTCACTTGTTTCATGAACAGAATTCTGAGAAAAGTTTTAACAAATATAATCCCTAAAGAAGCACTTCTATACTTCTAGATAAAGGACCCGTTGGGTGGATATATAGTTATTTATGTAATTGTGCTGTTTAGTTTTCAAAAGACAGTTTTCTCTGACTGTTTATATTTTCGTCTCCTCTGTTGGTGCATCCATTTCTTTTAAATATGAAGTTACTAAAGTGGTCAGTTGTATCTTCCTCACCAGCTCCAAACACCTGAACTTTTACACTCATCCCCCCATTCACCTTCACTGTCTCCAACCAGCTCTCCATCCCTGTTACAGACCTCCATCTTTGTTATGTCGTCCACTTTCATTCCTGCCGTTCGGTTTCTGTTACATTCAGTAAATCTGAGTCTGTTTCTCTTGACTTCACTGTGCATGGCTGCCTTTGTGTCAGCTTCCATTTTGCTGTGATTATGATCAAAATGAGGACTTTAGTGAAGTGAATTGATGACATCGTCTTGTAGTAAATAAATTCTGCCTTCAGACAAAATGCTTTTATTTGAAAACACATCCTTGAATCTTGAATCTGATCCTGCATCACATGAAGAAGACGATGAAAATGATTATATATATTAGCTATCACCATTTCTGTTTTCTCATCATAAAAACATTGCTTCATCTGTGTCAGAGGAGAACTGGAAGCTGGTGTTTTATTCAACCATCTACACATAAAACACCAGCAAGACAAAAGAAATGATGATGGACTTCTGCAGGAAATTATTCTGCAACACAGCTGTGAACATCCAGGACTGGACACTGATGTGGTAAAGGAGTACCAGAGACTGGATGCTCACCTCAACCATAAACTGGACTGACCCACCACAGATGCTCCATACAAGAAAGACCAAACTCATCTCCACCAGCTCACTGCAGGTCACTGCTGAAAACATCCAACACTGCTAGCATCAGTGCTTATTACAGTCTGGTCTGCTGGGGGTGAATGTACAGGACAGGAAAGAACTGAACAGAAGCTGATCAGGAGGTCCAGCTCAGTCCTGGACTCTCCTCTGAGCTCCTCTGAGGAGGTGAATGAGAGATGGATGTTAGTCATCATGAGACTGATACTAGCTGATCTGAGCAGCTCCTTCAGAAACAAACTGATTCATCCACAGTGTAGGAAGAAGCTGCAGCAGCTCAAATCATCCCCACAGCAAAGAGCTTTCAGAAGCAGCACAACCTAAACACAGCTGTTAGAAATGACTTATGTTTGTCTGATAACCACTGTTCTCTCCATCTCAGAGCTGTATTTGTTATTTCTGTCTGTAAAACCACACATCCTGTCTCTCATGCATTTACAGATCAGAGTCTCATTGATAAAACTGTGTGCAGGATTCTTACTCAGTTTGCGTACGCCAAAAACTATTCAGAATTATAAAACTATGCATAAGCACAGGTGCAGCAATTTCCTCTTTATAAATCACACTCTTGCTGGAAGTTTGTGCAGGTGAGTTTGGCTCATATCCCTGCCCACAACACACCCACATTCCACAGATGGAATAGGCGACAATGATCATTTCACTCATTAGTTGCTACACAGTCTGGCCCAGAGTTGGAGATCTGAGTTGTTCTATATATTTTTCATGTTGAAAGATTTTCATTGATTAGTTCTGACTCACTACAAGCTGCTGTACGGATATTTGAATAACATTGATTTGAATATTTATGATAAGTGGATCTGTGTTTGCTGGGAAGTGAAATGAAAAGTGTGAGAGGAGAGTTCTGCAGTCTGGCTGCAACTTCATCACCTGCATCGTTGGTTTTCCACCTTCTCCAAAATGTCCGTATGCATGGGTCAGAGTTTTCATGCAGGTGCACACATTATCCTGTCATGTTTGTTTCTATAAATCACAACTTTAGCGTGTACAGATCTGGGCATGAAAAAGCTCCCCTTTCAGCCGACTGCCAGCCACTTACCAGCGACTTGTCTGCTAATTCAATCACACAGAGAAACACCTGTGTGCCCAGGGGGAACGATTTCAGAGCATAAATGAATGCCCGGAACAAGGACGTTTCCACACGCCAAGTTTGGACACCGTACGTTAAACCATATTTGCGTAAACAAATCGTTCAGCAAGTGATAGTGCAGTAATGGTGCACTATTAGTGCACCACTTCTGGCAGAAAAAAAGAGGAACTTTTTCATGCCCAGATCTGTAAGCCACTTTCAGGCCACTTTTTGTGGGTCAACAACAGATATTACTGAGACTCCTGTATATAAATGAAAACTTTCTCCTGCAGAATAGATTTTAAATCAATATATTTGTCATACTTATTTCAGTTTAATGTTTCGTTTAATGTCTGCAGATGTTCTCACACTGTGGTGGGATTCTGGTTTTGACCCCAACAGGAAACCATGAACTGAATGTGTCACTCAAACTGAAGCCAAACAGCAACATTTACATCCATTATGTTAGAAACTCTGACAGGTGAAGTGAACATTGATCGTCTCATTGTGATGCAAACTCTTGCTGGAAACATTTGACTGATGCAAAAGAATCATAAAATGTTTTGTGATTTTTTTTTTCACTTTTTTGCTGAAACATTATGTGCGGACAAGCCAGATAGATAAGCTCCTAAAATATGAAGACATTTCCCACTTTAACTCATTTCTTGAACTAAAGTCTCTTTCAATAATTTTCTGTTTTACTGTCGGACAGGAGAAAACAGGATGATGTGCAGAAATAAGCACGTTTGGCTTAAAACTTCAACTTTCCCAATTTCATACTGCAGCACAGAAAGGAAACATGAGGTCACTGTGAAAACACTGCAGATAATCCAGCAGCTGCATGAACTACTAATCTGCAGAACCAATAACATTTAAAAAAAAACTGCTCTTATATCACTCATCATTTGTTTCATGGTTCATCAAGTCATAAAAAGGTTTTTTATTAATCCTTTAGAAGGTAATATACACTCACAAAAGTACCACACTATTATTTTGTTAACCAGGTAGTATTATATTTTATGTTTTGTTCATGTTTGATATATTGTTACATCTGTGTTTTGTGTTTTTGTCCCTCTTACAAACGAGATGCTGCATCTCAAGGGCTTTTCCATGAATAAATTGGAATACCACTGGCTAATTTCTTCATTGAGATTTATGTTGGCTTGTTTATGGTGTACTCTACTTCTCATCCAATAGCAGCTGGAAAAAAGCCTCAGCTTCTTGAACTGGGTTGTACAGAGATTTGTGTGAGACATCATTAATGTTGCTTTGTCTGGATACAGATTTAGTTCAAATGTTTGTGCCAAATCTGCTACAGTAAATGTTTTTCAAGATTCATGTTTCCAAAATGGAGAACACAACAGAACAAGGAAGCTAAACACCTCCATCTAAAACTGTCACCAGCAAGAAGGCATGAGAACTAAATTACAGAGAAAGTGTGAGAAAACCACAAGTTTGGTGTTTGTGTTGGCGTTTCCCTTTTTGAGTCTGTGGTAGCACAGCTACAACCATCATGCAAAGAGGAAACAACAATTATAATGATTAGAGGAAGCAACAGCCCAGATAAGTCAGTCTAGTCAATTGTTTTGAGTTTTTAATGACTAACACTGATTATCTGAAGATCTGAATGGCTGATGTATAAGAGAAGTACCATTTAAATAATTCTTTGATTTAAATACACTACTCACAAAAAGTTGGGGATATTTGGGTTTTTGTACGATGTCAGAATAAACCTAACAATACATTTTTTTTGAGATGGAGGAATTACCACATCGTAGTTCCAGTTAAATGTCCAACATTCATGATATAATATCAATGAGGTGCGAACATCCTACATTTTCCTTAAATTGTAACCGAAAGTTGAATATCCCTAACTTTTTGTGAGTAGTGTGATTTATATATTAATAACAATAATAATAATAATAATAATCTAAATAAATGTATATAATTTGAATAATTCTTGAAACAGCATAACAACTTTCAGTGGCCAAAAAATAAGCAAATCAAAATAATCACATGATGGTCTCAAATGGGAGTTCCCCGTGATTATCTAATAGTTTAGACTCTTGGAGCTCAAGTCAAACCCGGTGTGATGCTCCCTTTTATAATTAATTCATCGTAGCTTTATAGATTTTTAGTATTTTCTTCATAATTGTAGGTAGAATTACACTGCGATAGATCCGAATTGTCATCTACAGTAGTTATAAATAGGCCTTCATGACAGCTCCTTTTTTCATATGATTATGTAATAAATAGAGTTGTGATCATTTATACAAATATTCTGCAGAACATGACAGAGCAGACAGACACAACATGATTATACACTCATACTTCACTATTCTAGTTCATGCATTGCAAACACTGTGAAGAAATGGATTTATTTTCACCTCATTTTGAGGCTTTGGGTGTATGTATACTTGTAGCTAGGCATCCTGGTCCTCATCGCCTTCCTGGTTTGCTTTGCTGTTCACACTCGCAGATCTTGCACTGAATCATTGAAACGAGTAAATGTTCCTCATCAACACAGTTTTCCACCTGTTTCAACAAGGACAGTTGTAAACAGTACGTGTACAGACCGAGCAGCCAAAATCTCAAACTATCGCTGGTTGAGGACATCCCGAGAGGGCCCTTTTATCAGTTTTTTTCCGGCCTGTCTATTATTTCGCTCCCTGGGTGGAGTTTTTCCCTCATTCCCCTCTTTTATATTTTCATTTTTCCTGGCCCGGCTTATCTTTGCCCGTATCTTTATCCTCCTTACTTGCCCCCTCCTTCCCCTCTGGTCCTTTTTTTTTTTCCTCCTTTTCCTTCCCCCCCCCCGTTTTTTTTTTCCCCCCCCCCCCCTCCCCCCTTTCCCTTTCAATTTTTTTTCTATTTTTTTCCCCAGCCCCTCCTGACCCATATTTAAAACATCACATAACATTTTATCTATGATACCAGCAAGTCCTGAATAAGACCTCTGATAGCCTATATTCAAGGCTGGAATAACCAGCAGCTTTATGTTTCAGTAACAGGAGATATAACGGTTCTGCAACAACAGAATGAAGTTCTGACAGGAAGTAGCACCAGGGTCATTAGGCTAGCTTCATAAAAAGGGTCATCATGTTATGTTCTGATGTAAATCTCAGCTCATCATCAGCTGTCTCACCTGTATCACCTGTCTCAGAGACCTAGCGACACAAATCTATCCCCTATCCTGAACTAAACCTGTCTGGGTTTGCTCTATTTCAGCAAGACAGGTCATCCAGGGGAGGTGCAGTTGCAGTTTTTGCTATAGATTCCCTGCAGTGCTCTGTTGCCTCGGGAAAATCCATCCCTAAACAATATGATTGACTACTGTAGTTCTCAATATTAAGATATCAAACAGTTTCTCTTTGACAGTAGCTGGATGCTGCCGCCCTCCCTCTGCTCCAGCCTGCTCACTGTCCTTAAGCAACCTAGAACCATATTCTAGGTCCAAAATGCTGTTACTAGACGATCTTAACTGGGATATGATGAAACCCCCTGATAATGTTCTCCAGCAACTTGACTCTTTAAACCTGCATCAAATAATATTTCAACCCGATTTGACCCTAAAAGGCCTGAAAAGGTCACACTGATCCATGTAATTTTGACAAACTCCCGTCACACGTACTCCTCTGGTGTATTTTGCAATGACATAAGTCATCATTGTTTTGTTGCCTGTATTTGCAGATGCCAGTCAGTTAAATCCCCTGGACACAAAACGCAAAAGTGGAGTCTTGAAAATGTTGATGCCAAGCCTTCTTGCATGATCTGACTGAAGTTGACTGGGGAGGGTTAATCTCAGATCTGTCAGTGAAACTTTGTCCTTGTGTAGAGACAATTTTAGCACAGTCAGACTCATTAATAAACATGCTCCCTTGAAGCAACAATGAATTGAAGATCGTAGCAGTCCGTGGATGTCCCGAGGTTTGACAGATCTGTTACGGAAAAAGAACGCTGCTTGGCTCAAAGCACGGAAATCGGGCTTAGAGAAGCGAAAAGCCTTCCTCATCAACGGCTGCATTTGAGATATTGAAAAAGTGTTTGAGAGTCTTGCTCACCATGAGGGTAAGTGGAAAATAAAGTTACATCATTCCGTGGGTGTACTATACCTTTAACAACAAGCCAGGTATTTAAAAGGACAGTAAACACTGTGGTTTCAGATCTCTTAAGTCTAAATAGTTTCATTGCATATTGTTGTGTAATGACTAACCCCCTCTTTTCTATCTGAAAGCTTTCAAATTTGCCTTATGAGATAATGGCTCGGGTCAAGAGTTCACTAAGAATGTCTTTAAGCCTTTTTGTTGTTAAATTATAAGCCTTCAAATATGCACTGGGGTTAAGGTTCCAAGGGCCAAGGTTGCAAAACCTTGTATAAAAAAATATGCTTTTTGTTTTTTCATTAACGTTTTTGAGAACTGTATTTCATAACGATTAACCTTTTAAAGTTATATGATCCACAAGGACAGGTGTGGCAAAGTCCAGTCTTTGAGAGCCACAATTCTGCAACTTTTAAATGCATCCCCTCTCCAACACATCTGCACCTCATGGATGAATGAATTCATTTAGATGTGTGCTGGAGCTGATAGTCCAAAATAGAAAGCTGCACACGCTGCTGAGGATGATGGAGGATTCTTCTCATCCTCTACACACACAGTAAAGAAACAACAGTGTGTTCAGTGGGAGGCTTCTTCTAGCCTGACACAACATCCTGACAAATACCAGAGATCCACGACAAGTCAGACCCCTAACCCCTGATCCTAGACTTGATGTGTATCTCATACATGGTGTTAGTCTGGCTGGTGTACCAGGCTAGGCTTCTTCAGGTCCGCTGCAAGACAGAGAGATACAGATCATTCCTGCAAGCAGTCATCGCCCTCCATAACAAAACTTCCAAATAATTATTATTGTCATCACTGTTTTTATGATTGAAGAAGAGAAAAAAAACTTAACTATTGAAGGAGGAATATTAATAATAATTGATAAAAAAGATTTTTTTTAATTAATTTTATTTAAAAATGAAAGCAACACAAGACAATAGCATAAAGTTTATAAACTGGACAGAACACACTTTCAGTTTTTGTTCGTGAATAAATAAATAAATAAATAATGCACCACTGGGGTTTTAATGCAATGCATTATGTCCAGTTAGGCCCAAATAAAGTAGGATTTAATGAGGGATTCAGTCTATAAAGACCAGTATAACCTTATGCAGATAACTTTTTATAGTAGTAGTTAAAAATTTGATCTACACACACAAAATCTCCTGCATATTCTTGAAATAGACATGAAAATAGACACAATAAGAGAGCCTATAAAACCCAAATGCCACTGGACGACGGCAGTGGGGCTCACATTGGAATGGAATGCACCCCATTCTACGGCAAGGAGGTCCAAAGAGGATTGGAACGTGGGTGTGGGTGAGCATTTCTTGCTTTGCAGTCACATATGGAATCAAATACTATTCTTACTTCATATTCCAAGCATATTGTACAGTCCAATTATCAATGACAACAACTAAATGATCAGTGCTGAGAAAAAGTAAATATATCGGTTTATTCATGACATTCTGGACAAACGTTTCGCCACTTCTTCCGCGTCACCGCAGCCAATGAGAAGAGGACAGAGAAGCCGTCAGACGCGCTGATTGGATACGTGCCATGGCAATAAAAATCCTTTTTATTCTTATAAAAGAAAATAAAAACACTGTCAGGGGAGACTGAAGCAGACTTTCATGCTCTTTATCTTATGTTCCACTTTTATCCAGCACCCAGTTTGGGATGTGCGTCACTGTTTACTTCTGGATGGCGAAAAAACACACGCGCACACAAGATAACTGAGAAGATCAAAACTTTAATAGTCTACCACAATTTGATTGGTGAAATTACAATTGAGATCTTAAAAACATGTCAGCAGTCACAAAAACGTAACTTGTGCTTTTATTTGTCATAGAAACAGGAATGTCGTACAGACAACAGGCTCCGCTATTGACTATATTGATCTCATTTCAGATGTGTCGGAACAGAAATAAGCAAGAATATCTAACTGCAATCCATACAGGAAGTCTCCAGAGGAAGTTAGTTAAAAACCACTAAGAGTATTTATCTGCGGCTTGCAAACTGATGCGTTCGGTGTAGTCGGGTGGTTAGGGGTTAGGGGACGGGTCAGAGGTAGGGTTAAATTTTAGGAAGTTACATGAAGAACAAACCTCCAATTAGGACTTCCAGCGTTGATTGGATATATGGCGACGTCTCGTGACTGCAGTTGGGTACCTCTCGAAACAAGTGTTGAAACATCATTATAAAATGCTTATTTCACGTACTTCTGTGAGATCGAGTTGTGTTTAGGCCCGATTACAAGAACACCGGCTTCTTCTAGTATAATTATTAAAAGCCTTGCAACCACCGAAGTTCAAAAGTGAAAAAACGTAGTATTTCTACAATTTATTTGAGAGACCGGACAAAATGTCCGTCGGAACGAAAAAAACTATGGATTGTATACATAAAATGAATGGATAATGTGAAAATAAAGTGTATATTTCTCACTAGAAAAGTAATCAAAAGAATGGTAGAGTCACAATCTTAAGGGATAGCCGCCATGTTCTCTTGGGAGAAACTCTGCAGTCACTTGACCTACAGAAACGAATGGGAAAATCAAACGTAGTAAGTCTTCGTTTTCAGAGACTAAATTATGAAATAGGTACGTACCCTACTGTGCTGTGGACCAACGTAGGACTGTCACGTTTTGAAGTGAGACTGGGTTGTTGTTTGTAAAGTACAACAGATTTCAAGAGTCGGCAGGAACGAGACAAAACTTGTCGACTGCAGAATAAAACTCTTGCAGTTTTGCATGTTATACCTACAGATGAATTAAGACACAGTGGAGACGAATAAACTGAAAATTAAATTCTTTATTGCTCTGGCTGACCGGCCTCATTTCTTTTTATTTATTTATTTGGAAAGATGCAAACAGGATCCAAACCACATCTGGATCCTGTTTGAAATGAGATCCAGATCCAGATCAGATCAGTGCAGGAGGTTACAGACTCTAACTGGTCTTGTGGATTTCAGTGAGTCTGCATCATAGACTGTATATAATTACTGGACGTAGCTTCCGGTCTCTTCTGAATAGAGAAATGTGAAGCCAGTTGGGCGTGTCTTACCGTCGCCATCTTGCCGTGTCACGTACGTCGTCACTCCAGGAAAATCCTAAAATGGGCACAGCGCGGCCGCGGGACAAATGATTGACAGCTGACGCACTGTGGGCTAAACGCTAACTGAGCTAACACGAAACTAAGAGGAGCTAACAAAGATAAGCCCCCTAAGCGGCATGGTTAAGGTAAGACATGCTTAGACTTGCAATTCGCTGACTAAACACCGCCGTTGTGCGACTCTGTAACAAACTGAGACCTTATTAAGAGCAAAGAAGGAGCTAACTAGGAGCCTCCGGTCGGCAGGCGGAGCTTCCGGTCTGCCGCATGTCAATCATAAGGATACGCCCTTAATTATGTGTAATTTGAAGAATAAATAACATCTAAACGAATGAGTTATAAAAAAATTCACCCCCCTCACAGTTGACATGAAGGTAAACGTGACCTAATAAACCTAAAATGATTTTTTGAACCAGGCTGTAAACCTGTTTATTTCTGCTGTGAAGTCGGCGTTTTTAACATGGGAGTCTATGGGGATTTGCTCGCTCTTGGAGCCAGCCCCTAGCGGATGAAGGGAGGATTACACTATTTACAATGCGGAAGAGAGCTTCACTGTTCTGAGGCGGAGTTTGCCCCTTGGTCTGCATCACTGGTTACTGTTACCACCCAGCTTGTGTCCAGCATCATCAACGGGAGACTGATCAAAGTTTAGACAAATCTGGCTTTTATTTCTACAAAAACATTAAACATGTTCATGTCAAAGGAATCAACAGAAGGGAATTCCAGCTTCTTCATTTTATTTAACCTTTATTTACCCAGGAAAGTCCCATTGAGATTCAAAACCTTTTTTTCAAAGGAGTCCTGGCCAAGAGGCAGCAGAAGTTACAAGACAATGATACAAGTTATACAATAAAAATGATGAAAAACAGTTACAATTTAAAAAGGCAATTTCAACTGCTCTCAATTTAAACTTAAAAGCGTTCAAAGAAATAAGCTCAGATAATGAAAACTTTGTGTCACTTCATCGGCTTTTACCCACATGACAGGTTATGTCTTACTGAACTCTGCATTGTTGCCATAGCAACCTATGATGACAGACTGCAGATGTCTAAAGTGAAATACTGACAAAGAAACCAAGTTTAGATCGTCTGTCCAACAAATCTGATTATAAAAACATGAATCTGGTTTGTTTGGAAGAAATAAAGCCTCACATGCAAATATAAAAGCACTAGTTTAATATTTACAGATTTTCTGCAGAAAAAGAAAAGAAAAATATGCATTTTTATCATTGAAGTCGTGGTGTTGAACTGGACTGAATTCTAACATCAGAGTAAATAAACACTTCTCTGCAGAGATGCAGCAGATTTTACAGGTGAACCTGATGAAGGTGAATTTATCGAGTGTTTCCTCAGAGCTTCTGTTTCATTGATGACCTCTTCTTAAACAGCTGGATCACAGAAAAATGAATTACATCTGTCAGATACTGTTTGTAGATTGTAGACTAGATCTATATTACTATTATTATTACTTGAAGTGGGATGAATAAATAAAAAAATACTGATAATTAATAATTATCACATTTCAGATGTTGTGTACTTACTCCTCTTGTTGAGATTATCAAGCTGGGATGTGACATTAACGTAATTGTTTTGTTGACCTGAAACAATAATGTTACTGTGATTTTATTCAGTTTTTGTACAACTATACTTTAACAAATTTCATACTGTACCATTGGTGGAGTTTTCAGAGCCTCTGATTGTTTCATCGACACAAACGTCTCCTGCAGGTCAGAAAATAATCTCAACTCAGTTACTTTGGTCTCCTCATGTCTGAGATACTGACTTTAGCTGAAACATTTCTCATAGAAACAATGCAGAAACACTTAAATTATGTTTAGACATAATGAAAAGGGTGAGCAAAAATCATGATAAAATAAATCAGATAAAAAATTAAAATGATAAAAAGCAAACAGCAGTCTGGATCAGTTAAAAGATACGATGCAGATTTCATTTAAAGGTGCAGGAGAAATGTAAATGTGGATTGACATTGTTGTTGTAAAACCTTTCATCTTTAGTCATCATGTTAACATGATCATGTAAAAGTGTATAAAACAACAAACCCTCTGTTTAATAAATACAAAAAATTAATAATTATCATATTTCAGACATCATATACTCACTCCTCTTGTTGAGATTATCAAGCTGAGTCGGGGATGTGGCAATAACGTAATCGTTTTCTTGACCTGAAACAATAATGTTACTGTGATTTTATTCAGTTATTGTATAACTACAATACTTTAACAAAGTTCATACTGTACCATTGGTGGAATTTTCAGAACCTGTGATTATGTCATAGACACAAACGTCTCCTGCAGGTCAGGAAATAATCTCAACTCAGTTACTTTGGTCTCCTCCTGTCTGAGATGCTGACTTCAGCTGAAAGGATTTCTGATGGAAACACTTAAATTATGTTTAGACTACGGCTGTCAGGCGTTTTGAATAAATTAATGTAATTAATTACAGAATTTGTAATTAATTAATCTAATTAATCACATTTTAATGCCATATCTGCTAGAGCAGTCGTGGGGAACAAAGGTCCTCAAGGGCCGCAGTCTTTTAAGTTTTCCATACAACTCTGCCCCAACACAGCCTATGAAGCTCTGTACAGTGACTCATTGACACGTCGTCTTCTTCTTCGTCCTCTGGTGTTCATTGGCGGTTGGCAAACGGCTTTAGGTGCATTACCACCACCCACTGCTCGGGTCATTCAGTGGGCCAAATTTAAAATCCTCGTGTATTGAATTGGCACTCTGAATTAATCACGATCATTTTTTCATGTATTAATTTGCAGTGTAATTAATTAATCTAATTAATGCATTAAACTGACAGCCCCAGTTTAGACATTATTTAAAGGGTGAGCAAAAATCATGAAATGTATAAAATCAGATTTTTAAAAAAAAGCAAAATGATTAAAAGCAAACAACAGTCTAGATCAGTTAAAAGATAAAACAAGATTTAATTTAAAGTTGCATGAAAAAGAAATGTTTCTAACCTGCATTTAAAAGTGATTTAAAAACATAACATCTAAATGCTGCTTCTGCATGTTTGTTCTGGACTCTGGTCTGGACCAACTGACCCGAGTCCTTGGATCTAAAGTCCTGCTGGGTTTATGTTCTCTGAACATATCACAGATGTATTCTGTAATTTCTAAATCATTCTGGGATTTGTCCACAATCAGGAGGGTTTTCATCTATTCTGTGACTGACTGGAAACCAGTATGAAGAAGTTTGGGAAGTCCTGTTAAAACACCATCCTAATCTCATATACTGGGGATGAACACATGGATGAGTTTCTCCTGGTCTTTTTGGGGAGAAAACTTCGAATTCTCTTGGTGTTTTTAAGTTGGTGAACAGCTTTGATGTGATGCTGGAAGTCAGATCTGAGTCTATTAAAGGCGCTATAGCTGATTTTGCACATTTGCGAACCATGAGCAAGGTGAACAGTGTAGTTTGAACTGTAAGCACACCCTAACTGTGTTCTCCCAGCCTGATAACGCTCCTGCTCTCTTTTTTTCTCTCCTCCCACTCAACATGCACGTAGTAATGTGCACGTTTCATACTCGTGCACAAAGAAACTCTCCAGAGAAAACTTGCATCTTCCAGTGAAATTACTGTTTTGGTTGCAGTAAATGGCTGCGGATCAGCTAAATGACATTTTCTGCCATAACCGGTAGTTTACCGTAACTACAGTTATGTACACAGATGCACAGTTATGACGAGTTATGATGTTATAGGCGACGTTACAACATGACCGCCTGATAAAGTTTCTAACCGGCCACTTTGAGAGGCACTGATGTAAAGCTTCATCGTGTTACGTTGTAAATATCACTATGTATTATATACGGTAGACCAGCAGAGGAAGCGCCAGCACCCGAGGACATATAAAATGTTACTCAGAAGAAAGTTATTGAAAAAATACCTGTCCAGGTGGACTTTAATTCAGTCCGAGGCGTCCAGCTGCTCTCTACCTTCAGTACAATCCACCGAGATTTACACGAACTTTATTCCTTCTTTGGTCTCTTCTGCGTTTCAAGCCTCTCTCCTCCTCAGTTTTTATGCTTTCAGGCTGTTTTTCTGAGGTATCGCGACTTTCCCTTCGGTAGATGCCATGCGGTTCTGTTTTCAAGTGCTACCGTGTACGCGAGAGAGGAGGGCGCTTCTCATTAGTAAATGCTGTAAGTGGCTGACAGGAAACCGCAACTTGTGTAGAACGAACCGCATTGGCATGAAGAGAGCATCACGCCATCCTTAGAAACCTAAACTAAAAAGGCCTGGATTCATGCATATACGCAATCAATGAGTGATTTATTTTTATGAAATTACCTCTTTTAACACACAATATACTGTGTAGAAAGCATTTCTCTGAAAGAGATTAAATAAAATCAGGAACAGGGCCTTTAACACTGAAATGAACTCAGTCAGTGATGTTCAGAGCCTGAATCTCCAGATGTTCACTAACACAGACCCTCTTCTCTTTGCTAGCGAATAGAACAAGAAGATGAAAGACTGACCGTGCAGGAGAGAGGAGTAAACTTGCTGCTGATTTTCATCCTGGTTGACCGTCTGCTCTGTTGACAAACCTCTTCTCACTGAACAAAGGGAAGAAAGTATTAGTTGTTACATGGGTCTTTACTGAAAGATGTTGAGCTGGTGAGCTATAATTTTTGGTCTTATAGTTCATTTGTGTATCTGAAATATGCAACGTCAGAAGAAAAAAGGCCTCACCTTTATACCTTCTGCAGCAACACAGCAAGATGAGGAAAATAATAAATATGATTCCACCAACTGGTCCAACGATCATCAGCAGAGAAAATGAAGAGCTTTCAGGTTTGAACACAGCTGCAGTGAAGACAATGATGGACAGATGTTAATACATTTTACTAAATTATTTCAACTAAATCAGCTACACTTGCTTCAGTAAAAATGCAGTTAATGAGTTAATAAAGACCTTTACAATCACTACAGATGATTCAACATATTAATACTGTAAACATGTCAGAATCCAGAATAATATCAGATTTTCACATCGAGTCATTAAATCTGACCTCTGACTGACATCCAGCTCTGTTCTGACATCTTTCCTGAACGTTGACACTTGTAGAAACCTTCGTCTGACTGTGACACTGCAGAGATGTTCAGCTCCTCTCCACCATCATGTTGGAGAAGTTTGTCATTGTGATAGAAAGAAACGTTGGAAAGTGTGTTTTGTTCTCTCAGTCTGCAGCTCAGAATGACAGAAGCTCCCTCAGTCACAGGATGGACGGGACTCACCAGGATGATACCATCATCATCTGGAAAACAGTCAGAGGAGATTAAGTTCAGTCAGAGATCAGCTGGTGCAGAGATTCAGAAAAAACTGACTCATGAGAAATTAAGAAAATAAACCTTTTATCATTAAAAACAAACATCTGATCTTGTGTATTTAGAAACATGAGTCTCTCCACCTTTTAAAAGCAGGTAACTCATGAACATGTGATGTATATACATATATACACACAAATCTCTGCATGGTGTGGTTGACTTAATGTGCATCTGAGTCTGTGTGTGTGTGTGTCCAGGGCAGGTGGTGGAAGGACTGTACAGCCTGACAGCAGCAGGAATGAGCTCCTGTATAGTTCCTTCAGAGGTTGGAGGAGTCTGCTGCTGAAGCTGCTCTTCAAACTGTCCAGTGTGTCATGGAGAGACGACTTATTGTCCATGATTGCCTGCAGTTTTCCAGCATTCTGTCTCCAACCACCTCCTCCAGAGAGGAGAGCTTCATCCTGATGATGACTTTGTTCAGTCTGTTGGCATCTTTTGCTTTGATGCTCCAGCACACCACAGCAATAAAGAGAGATTATTTTCCCAAATAAAAACTTCCTACAGTCTTAAATCACACATCACTTTAACAATAAACTAAACTCATGATGATGATGTTATCACAGATTAGAAGGATGTGACTTGTGAGATCCAGACTGAGTGGAAACACAGGAGAGACCAAAGAGGAATAAAGTTCATGTAAATCTCGGTGGATTGAGGTACTGAGCTGTCTGAGGAACTGAAGGTAGAGAGCAGCTGGACGCCTCGGACTCAATGTGGACTGGAAGTCCGCCTGGACAGGTATTTTTTCAATAACTTTCTTCTTAGCAACATTTTATAGGTCCTCAGGTGCGGGCGCTGCCGCAGCTGGTCTACCATATATAATACATAGTGAATTCACTGGAAGATGAAAGTTTTCTCTGGAGAGTTTCTTTGTGCGCGAGTATGATATTGTGCACATTATTTCATGCATGTCGAGTGGGAGGAAAGAAAAAGAAGGGAAGGAGCGCTTCTCACTGGGAGAAACAGTTAGGGGCGGGGCTTACTGTTCAAACTACACTGTTCACCTCGCTCACGGTTCGAAAACGTGCAAAATCAGGTATCGGTCTCTGCCAGACACGTGACTTTTGTTGCTAAGACGCCATTTTAGGTGTAGTATAAAAGTCAGTGGTCCCGTTTATCAAACAAGCGTGGAAATGAGCGCACATCTGATCATATAAATGATCTTATTATTCTATCCACGTGTGATTCATAAATGTTCCTGTCTGACCAAACAATAGAATCTACGTCAGAAATCCCTCGTCATCCAGCTGCTTCGACCCTGAAGCGGCAGCGCAGACAGGCGGGGGCTGTTCCAAGCCTGACCCTGACTGTCGGATCTGTCAGGGACAGAAGAAAAAATAACTTTCATTAGCTAAGCTAAGAAACAGTCTGCTGACTGAGCACTGATAGACTATAACTTTAGGGTACAGATTACTTATTAGAAACGACGGATCGCCTCCTGTCTTCTGTCTCCAGGAGCTGCAGGTGTCATACCAGCCAGATGATCTTAACAGCAGAGTGTTATAACTTCTGATGAAGGCGACAACTGATCGCCAACAATTTCAAGATAAATCAGACTTTATTATCTCACTGTTGATGTTTGAATAAAGAAAAGAAAGCTCGGCTGCTGAAGAAGACGGACAGTCGGGCTGCAGAAAGGCGCAGGTGCATCGGACCAGCGGGAAACGCTGCTTTAGACTCAGAGAAAGTTTGCAACACAACCCTGACCTGTGTGGAGCTGTACGATGCTGTAACTTGTCAAGACTTTATTGACAAGTTACATAACAGAAATACTAGTTTATAAACATTATGCGCAGCCAGAAGGGCAGACGCGCTGGTAACTGCAGCTCCCAGGAGACACGAAGTTGAGTGGAGGAGATCCGTTTCTATAAATTAATCTATACATTATTGTACAAGTGTTCATTCGGTAGACTGTTTCTTAGCGTAACTAATGAAAGTTATCGTTCCTTATGTTCATGTCCGGGTCAGGCTCAGATCCGACCAGCCTCCATCATTCAGGAGAAACAGCTGGATGACGGTGCATTTCTGACGAATATTCTGTTGTTTGGTCAGACACGAACATTTTATAAATCACACATGGATTCAGTCATAAGATCATTTTTATGATCAGATGTGCGCTCATTTCCACGCCGGTTTGACCACTGACAGTTTTACGCCTGAAATGGCGTCAAGCGCTGGTTACTGCTGGTTAAGCAACAAATGTTACGTCACTAATTTATCTCATCTACAAAAAATAGATGGTGGGACAAAGATCCCACCAATCCAGGGAGCTATAGACCAGGGAGCTTGATTAATGTGGATTGCAAAATATTAACAAACATTATTGCTCTCAGAGTGGAGAAAATATTGCCGTGCCTGATTCACTCTGATCAAGAAGGTTTTGTGAAGGGTAGAGGAGAGCGGGGCAATTAGTGCCAGGGGCATTTCCACCCCTTCTAAACCAAAAAATACATGGCCAGTTATGAGGCATTCATTTACTCACAACAGAAGGAGGAATGGCGCAGGTAAGCACCAAATAAAAACACATTTTGCTTCAAAAAAATTCACTAGCGGGTTTAACAGAAAAAACTTACAGTTCACACATTTAGTCATAGAGCTACACCATAGTGATCCAGAACACAATCAGCAAAAACAGCAGGAATCACAAAATGGTGGGTTCGGGAATTTGCCAAAAGGCCTGGGTAAGTGTGCCAGGGCACAAAACCCCACCACCTTTTTTTTTTTATTTTTTTTTATACATTTTATTCTACAGTTAACCATATGTCTATTCTTTTTTTATCTAAAATTCAGGAGGGAAGAAGACAGGAGTTCTGAAAGTGTCAAAGCCAAACAAACCCAAAATGAAAGTGGCCTCCAGTTGCTCAGTAGGGAGTGACTTCCCAATTCCACTTAGTGATGCCACTGAATACTGTATAAATTCAGATTTCCAGAGCAATGATGATGATGAAGACCAAAGTCTATCTGCTGGTAATTTTGTCATTGTTAAAGGTCAGCTTGCTACAATGCTGGACTGGACAAGAAAAAAAACCAAGATTTTTTTTTTTGTCATTGTCAAAGGTTGAATATGCAACACGAACAAACAGAGAAATCACATGTGTCCAGGTTGTTTTTGCAACAGCAAAAAACAACTCCAGCTGCTTTCCAGCTTGCTCCATACCTCCCCATGTTCAACAAGTAGAGAAGTTTTATCACTGAGAGCTAACATTAGCCACACTACCGATCCAGGAGAAAAGTCGCCATTTTTGCATTTTGATGCTGTGGAAAACGTTTATGCGGGTCCATAGTGTAGCTTCACCTAAATTTACTCCAGTTTTTGCTCTTCTCAGGTCACTCCTCTTCAGAAAAAGATAATATCCCCGCAGCTCTAAGTAGCTGCTTGACTTGCCAACTCCACTGTTTTCCCCTGTACCAGCCTAACTTGCCCTAACTATTACCACACAGAGATTGCATTTGGCAACCCTCAATGGTGGTGTGTATTGGCTTGTAGATGTAAACATAATGCCATCGTCAAACCTGTTAAAATTTATTTTATATTTATTTTAAGGCTAAAAACAAACACATTTTTAAACAAAAATGTTTTATATTCAACCTTTAAGATTGTGGGTAAAAACAAATCCTATAACTATGTTGGATTAATGGAGAATGTTGAAGGTGATGAGGTAAGTCCAAAATATTTGAAGGAAAGCTATATGAGGTCTATTGATGGCATGCCCATCTTCACATTTAAAGAGGATGAGGGACTCATCGCTAGAATTGATTTGCTCAAATAAATGCCCACTACCCACACAACAAAAGTGGGTGTGAGTAGTGTTGGGGGAGTAGGTAGTGAAGTGGTAATGTCGCAGGCTTTGGTGTGGCAGACCTGGGTTTGAGTCCTCGACATGGCACTGTAATGTTGCCCTATTTTTTTTTTTCTTCTAAGCATGTGTCCAAGTGGTGCTCAGACTTGAGTCAAAAAAGACATTTTCTATGATGTTGAAACCTTAAATAAACACAGAATAAGTATTGCTTCTTTGGGGATTTGTCTTGCTTTTATGTAGCATTGTCATTTTGAGATTAAAATGGGCTCTTCTACCTCAATTACGAATGGCACAATTTACCCCGCTTATTTTCATGTTTGGCACAATTTTCCCCTTGCTTGGGGCAAGTTGTGCCACAAAACCACTTTTTTTCTAAAGCTATATTTCTCAAGCAATTTATTTAAGATCCAAAGTGACTTTTCCCACAAGTGCACGACACTTTAAATTATATATACATATATAAGTTGGAGACAAAACAGTAATCCCCTTGCTTAAAACGCACTTTAAGTAAAAATTGGCACTAATTACCCCGCTCTCCCCTATCATCGTCCGATAATGTCCGAAGGCTCCTGCACTTTATGTGGCTGAACAGAAACAATAATACTCCAAAAGTTGCTCTGTCTTTGGATGCCCATAAAGCCTTTGATAGACTAGAATGGGCTTTTCTTCAATGCACTCTTGAAGCATTTGGATTTGGTGCAGGTCTGATTAGATGGGTACAGGTCATCTATTCTGATCCTAGGGCAGCTGTTTTAACTAATGGACTGGTGTCGCCATTTTTTGGACTAAAGCGTGAAACAAGGCAAGCCCTTCAAGCCCTTTGCTGTTTGTATTATTCTTGGAACCCTTAGCGGCCACAATCAGGGATACCAAGAGTATTGGAGGAGTGACACGTGGATCAGAAGAACATAAAATATTTTTATATATATTGAAAATCTCCCTTTCTGTGGCGGAAATGGCTGGCTCAAGGGGTACAAAAAATAGAGCACTTGTATAGAAGTGGTCTTTTTATGTTATTTAGTATGCTTAAAGAAACATTTAATTGGGTTGATTAAGGGGATTTTTGGAAATACTTACAGATTAGGAGTAGTGTAAGCTCAGTTTTTCGCTTAAATTGGGTACAGAAAGACAGCACATTACAGGAATGGCTGACTAAACCAGGCTATCAGCAGTCAGCATCACTATTTTATAAGAAGCTTTTGCATAAACCAAGACAAGTTATGTGATGGTCTGAGACTGGCCTGGCAAAAGGATTTACATGCTGAAACCAGCAGAGGTGTAGAATAATATCATTTCAAGGGCGGGCAACTAGAGATGCCAGAAGTACACAGACTCATACACCGATATTTTACGCCATCAAGATTGTTCAAAGCAGGATTACTACAGAGTAACATTTGTTGGAAATGCGGTACAGGTACAGATGTTGAAACCTATCTTCATTGTCTCTGGGAGTGTCCTTTGGTATTACCATTCTGGATGGAGGTTATCAAAAAGCTGGAAAATTGGACTGGTTTAATTATCCCAGCAGCACAGCAGCTATGCTTGCTGGGGAATGAGTCTCACAGGCCTCCTGCCTGTAGCAAAGAAACATTTGTAATTTTGGTGGCAGCATTTATTGTGGCTGCAGATTAATTTTGCGGATCTAAAAGAGCCCTCACACACTGAGATTGTTGACTGATTGCATATCGGACACAAGGTACATGGTGTCCAAGATAAACCCATTAAACATGGACATATTTCTTCTCATTTATTAGAAATCAAGATTCTGCTGACTAAAACCTCATGATTGTGCCTCAACTAGTTGTTTTATATAGTTGTTTTGTATTTTTTAGGTTCTAATGTGTTCTATTTTTGTCATTCTTTTATATGTGTCTGTTTATCAGAAGAAAATCCAATAAAACTTAAATGACAAAAAAGAATAAATTTATATTTAATCTGTTGAACACAGTAGAAATTAATTTAGCAACAATAAACACAAGATTATAAAATGGAGCAAGATTAAAAAAATAAATAAATAAAATAAAATGTAGCAGGATAAAGAGAAAAACCCTGAAAAGTCAATTTTATATGTAAATGACATGTTCAGGTAACATTAATGATAAGAGATATTTACAAATGAAAAAAGTGAAACGTACTCTGTACAGTGATGTTGATGGCGTTGCTCAACTCTCCTAATCCAGACTCACACCAGTACACTCCACTGTAGAACCAGTACATCATCATATTACATGATGATCCAGTCATGTCCATGCAGGATGACAGGTCATTTGTTCGTATAACCATCATCACTCTCCACTTAGTAGAGTTTCCTCCACAGTTCAGTGAAACAGAGTCAAATGAGAAGTGTTGAACTCTGTCAGGATTCACTGTGAGAGACGCTGCTGGATGAAAATCTGGAAAGCAAACATGGAATGAGATTACAATGAAACACAGAGAAAGAATAGAAATGTTTTACTGTAAATATTCCTTTAGTTTATACAGTATATTAGTTGTAAAGATCAGAGCTCACAGGTTTTGAATGATAAACTGTGTACTTCTATCTTCTGAATATACTGTACAGGGGCCAAATATGTGTTTTCTTGGGGGGTTTTTTGTTGTTGTATTTTTGTTGTTGTTGTTGTTGTTTGTTTTTGTTTAGTTTTCTGGTCACTAGATGGTGCTGTAGGCTCACGTGTATAGTATGTGTGAATGGATAACTTTGAAAATACACCTTTGGATAGATTTTTTTCATTCCACAAAAACAACATTAGCCACCAAGCACGTCACAACAAAGCAGCTACAGATCAACACCTCACTAGTGCAGCACTAGGCTGGATATTATAAAATATATGAACGTTTTTAGTTGAAATATTTCATTGCTTCATCCAGTCAGAGTTTTCCTCTAATTCATCAGTGTTGTCTCGGCTTGGTAGAAACTGATCTCATCCACAGGCCTGCCTGGTGACTCAAGAATAAGTAGGAATAGACAGAAGTTCATGTTTTCATGTTATCATTTATGGAAAATATATATTTTTTAAATTAGAATAATGAATAGATTTAACACAGGATTTGGTTTTGAAGATAGTTTCAGTCACAGATTAAAAATATTGCAATCAAAGTTAAGCTGTGATATTATTACAATGATAATAAAGTGTCAAAAACATAACTTCTACTGAGTGAGAGGACAGAAACAAACTGACCTGCAGACCAGACAAACTTTGGTTTACTGTAATCAGTGTAAAACTCTGGGTCTCCTCTTCCAGCTCTACACACATATCCTGCTGTGTGTGTTTGTCCATGAATGATGTAGGAATCATGTTCAGTCCCAGTGGTGATACCAGGCAGCAGCTCATAGATGTAGTTCTTGTTTAACAGATGAGGAACAGCTTTATACCAGTAGAAGCTCCATCCTGCAGACGGATGTTCAACCTCACATCTCAGAGTTACTGAGGATCCAGGACTCAGCCATGATGGAGACACAGAGAGGACAGGCCGGGGTTTATCTGCTGGAGAGAGATTTTATCTTTATGAAAACACGTTTAACCTTGTTGACTGTCTTAACTTTGAATAATATTTCTGAACAATTGTCAATTTTATCATTTAAATTTCAGTATGTCTACATTTGCTCAGATATCAGTCAGATATAATCAGTCTTGTTCTCCAGAGTGATGGCTGCTGGCAGGAATGAATTTCTAAATTTCCCTTTCCGTCAGCGAACCTGAAGCAGCCTCCCACTAAACATACTGCTTATTCTTCACCGTGTTGTGGAGAGGGAGGGAAGAATTCTTCATCAGCTTGTGCAGCATTGAAGATGATGGAGGACTCTTCCCTCCACAACACAGGGAAGAACCAGCAGAGTGTGTTCAGTGGGAGACTGCGTCAAGTTCACTGACGGAGAGGTTCAGGTGCATCGTTTTGATCAGTTTTCTACAACTATTTGATTTGTGTAAACTGTGGACTCAGAGTTGTGTCATGGAACCAACAAGTGTTTTTCTTGTAAAGCTACACATCTCAATATTTACTCAAATAATTATATATTTAAAATCATACTTATTTATATTGTATATCTACTTTTATCCTGTATTCTGTTTATTTTTATCACATGTTGTCTATATGAGACTGATGAGTCCAAAATTTCCTCTGCTCTCTAAATCAGGGTGCCCAAGTCTGGTCCTCGAGAGCTACTGTCCTGCAACTTTCAGAGCATACCCTCTTCAACACACTTGAATCAAATGGATAATCCCTCATGCACATGTCTTTCAGCTCTGCAAAGGCTGATAACAAGCCATTCATTTGATTCAGGTGTGTTGGAGAAGGGATACAACCTAAATATGCAGGATAGCTCTTGAGGACTGGACGTGGGCACCCCTGCTCTAGTTGATGGTGTCCTGCATGTTTTCAGGGTTTCCGCTGTAACACACCTGACTCAAATTAGTGCCCTATTAGGGCTTGGGAACCGACGTCACAGCGCAATGCATTGTGGGAGGTAAACAACACGCCGCTGCCATGTTTTGAGGCCAGCCGGCGAGACCGACTGAGAACAAGAAAACGGCAGGATGCTTAAAGTTTAAAAAGAAAGAAAAGACCAGTACCAGGATAAACTTCTTCCCGAGGCAATGAGACGCTATCTGGAGAAGATTGCGTTAATCGGAGATAAGGATCCGTATGAAATGCTGCTACAGAGTGGACCCGTGACCCTGATCTTCTGCTTCCTCTAACAATATTTTCACATGCTTGGTCTGTGGCACGAGTGCCTACACTTCGTCTCAGTTTCGGAATTACACGTCCCTGGAAGCTCATGAACAGTTTACGAACGGCTGGGTCCAAGATATGGAAGCCTGCAAACCGATGGGCTCAGACAACATCATCATTAGTGCTTTTCCAGGGTCCCGTTCATTCATGTGTTTGAATGAGGCTTCCATTGTAGCCTGTTAGCATGCTAACCGCACTATATACAGAGGTTATGTTACAAATTAAAAGGGTAGCTTTACAGGCAATTTCAATGAAAACTGGGAGAAAGTAGGAAGGTAATCGTCCAATTATGACACATATTTGCACTTACCGGAATGAAAATGCCTAGAGCACAGAGGTAGGATGGGATGTTAGTAAAATGTATGTCTGTGCGTCTTGCAGCTGCTATCCATGCCATCCGCCTCCTCCGGGTTACTTCTGACACAAGACTCCCTTGATTTTGTTTTCATGTTGGAAACGGAAAATTTTTTTTTTAAAAAGACGGCCGGTTTTCAGGTATTTTTCCAGATCGATCATGTGCAGGAAAATTGCAACCCACAACACAGCAAAGGTTCGGGAGGCAATGCCATGCTGACTACCTCCATTCCGACATGGACCCAACTGTAAAAATAGCAACAACTAAAAATTTCTACTAAACGTCTCGTCATTCTGGCATTTTTTTTCATCCTATGGTCGAAATGACATCCCACGATTCCCATAATTCCTTTAAAAACCTTCTCCGGCATTCAGATTTTTACGAACTTTTACAGCATCAACTTTACTCCACAACCCCGCAAAGCAACTTAATAATCTGTTATCAAAATCTCCTGAAACAGGAAATATAATCTGCCTCCACGTAGTAATGTAACTCCAGCTGGTCTGAAACATGTTAGATTCATGTCTGAATCTCAGGATCACTGACTGTCAGCAGAAAAAATCACCGTCAGTCACTGCAGCCAGCTGGAACAGAGCTCTCCACAGAGCCGCGCGTCTTTGCGCGCGCTGGCATCATAACGCAACATTAATAACTGCAGTTACAGATATCAATGACGGCGCTGCAGGTGACACCTGAAGACACTGAGTCATTCCAGCGAAAACGTGTGAATAATGTCCAGTCTCCATGCTGTACAGCAGGGGAGGGCGCATCATTGTGCGCATTTATGGATGCCGGCATTACACTTTTTTTTTTTCTTTTTTAATCTCCAGACGCAGCGGCTTGTCCACATTCAGTGAAATGGTTTGGAATGAAGCCGCATAATCCAGATAAACACTGAGCTCCATCAGAACTGTTTAAAAATATGATTTCAGAAGCTAAAACTTTATTTTGGAAATTAATCAGAACACACAGTTAAAGGAAATCACCAGCACGCTCGCTCTTTGCACAATTTAAAAAGCAATAGGAGAAGATTGCGCACTGTACTGTTAATTATATGTAATTCTTTTAGCTTTATTTATATATATGTGTATATATATATATATATATATATATATATATATATATATATATATATATATATATGCTTTTTAATATATATTTTAGATAAGTAATCTATTTGCCATCATTGTATCCTCTCGTCTGTTTATATGCAAACGCAGTGCAGTTTCATATTTGGAGGGTTTGGAGGGGAAACTGGATTTCATTCCTTGGCATTTTACCAAATTACCAAATTTTGTGTTGTGGCAGCAAATATTTATTCATTTGCAGAAGCTAACCTCCTAATGAGGCTCTCTTCATCGTTTGTAGTTCAGTACCGGACAGCACCGAGTCAGAGACTCTTATTAACACATGTTTCCTTACATGGAAAGCTTTGTCGGAATGGTGGGACGTTTGTGTGCCAGACTAGCGGGATTTCAGGATGGTGGAATGTTGAAATGACAGTATGTCGGAATGCCAGCTTGTAACCAGCAAATTCTACCCATGTTACGTAAGTAGCCCGACTTCAAACAATGGCCTCAAAACATGGAGAATCCTTACGTCGACCCCCGCGGGGCTTACGCTGTGACGTCACGTTCCCAAGCCCTATTAGCAGACAGGTGTGAGTCTGACTCAAGAGTGTTGGTACAGGGAGACCATGAAAACACTTCAAGCCTTGAGGACCAGGATTGAGGATCCCTGGTTTAAAACAAAAACTCAAAGTTTGACAACATAAATAACAACCTGTTTTTTTTTTTTGTTTGTTTTTTTTTTTTTTTAAGAAAACTTACTCTCATGAGACCATTATCTACAATAAAGAAAGATACAGTTAGAACATGAGTTACAGTATTAAAACTGTAACACAGATAAACTGCTCTATCCCTAATCTACCAGCTGTGCTACATTCAAGACAGCAGGGAAATAACATGAGTCACTATCAACATAACAAAGATAACTATTAAAAGTACATGTGGGCTTTGTTACAAAGCCAATTATGAAATCAATTAAATCTACAATATTTAGGGGGGTTATGAATGTTTCAGGGGCTCCAGTTCCCCTAAAACAGGCCTAAGAACATCTTTATCCCTGCTATGATTTAAAAACATTGATATTATTGTCTGATTATAAAGTGGTTAATGTGTTTTCTGACACACACTCTGTCGGCTAAGTGCTGGAGCGCTTAGCTGTGAGGATGCACATGTGTGATAGCAAACTCAGAGAGCAACACACATGGGGAAAATGTGTTTCAGGTGAAACTGAGGTTAGTTATATGAATTACAGCAGGAGCAATAAAATCAGCAACAAGTTTCAGAAGCCTATTATCAGTACCATCAACACCAGGGGGTTTGTCTTTACATGATTTTAGGAGATACAGTATTTTACCAAGCGGCAACCTCCGGTGGTCAACTATGAGTCTACCCGGAAGAAGTCATGTTTTGTAGTTCTCCCTAGATCCACTAGGGGCTGGCTGCAAAACAGAGCAAATCCTCATAGACTCCCATGTTAAAAACGCCAACTTCACAGCAGAAATAAACATGTTTACAGCCTGGCTCAAAAAATCATTTTAGGTTTAATAGGTCAAGTTTACCTTCATGTCAACTGTGAGGGGGGTGAATGTTTTTCATAACTCATCCATTTAGATGTTATTTAATCTTGAAATTACACATAATTAAGGGCGTGTCCTTGTGATTGACATGCAGCACACCGGAAGTCCGGCCTGCTGACCGGTGGCTCCTAGTTAGCACCTTGCTTGCTCTCGGTAAGGTCTCAGTTTGTAGCAGAGTAGCACAACTGTTCTGTCCATATTCCATATTCAACCATTAACTTTATCTTGTCTGAACCTTGAATTTCTATTTTGCATAAATTTATTTCTTATTAATAGGTGAGATGTGTCATTACTTAGAGTGGGCATGTTTTCTCTTAATTTATCTAGTTTGCTTAAGAAATAATCATTGAAAGATTTGCAATATTTGTATATTTAGTTAAAATGTATTATATTCTTCTAAAAATTATAGATTGGTTTTATTTTTCTTGCCCGTCAGCTGATTGAAGACATTCCGTAATTTCTTACTGTCATTAACTACCGTCTTGACATGGTTTTTTAAAATACATTTTATTCTTTTTTTATTAAGGTTTGTGACAGAATTTCTCATTTTGCAATTAATCTCCCAGTCACATTTATTTCCCTTAACGACAGCCATTTTTTTTCATCTGATGTCTAAGTTTCATTACATTTTTAATTTCATATCTAACCAGGGTGTGATGGAATTTCTGACAGTAAACTTCTTCACAGGCAAATGTTTGTCCAACAAAGGCAACAGCAAATTATTAAACTTAGAGAGAGCAATTTCAGGATTGTTAACAGACAGCCCTTCAGACCAACATAGATTTTACATAATTAATAAATTCACATTCATTAAACATTTTGTAGGGTCTTTTAAATATTACCGAAGGTCCTCATCTACCGACTCTGGTGGTCGAAGCAATGATAATGAGATTATGATCACTGCTGCCAGTGGGAACAGACACTACTTTGCTACATAGCTCGGGAACATTAGTGAAAAATATGATCAATGCATGTAGAAACACTAGAACCATCATTTTAACACACATTCTAGTAGGTACATTTATTAAATTGGGTAAGTCCACATGCATTGGTGGTAGTTGATAATTTATTTTCCATATAACAGTGTTGGGATAACCAATCACACTAATAAAATAGATATGTTGCCCAATTATTATTTTGATCCAGCATTTGACATATGTTGTCGAGATATTGGCTACCACCACTTGGTGGCCTATAACAGCAGCACAGGAGTATTGGATTTCGGTGAGGTAGCTGAACTTGCAGCCACAGTATCAGCATAGCAGTGGGAGTAGAAGCCATGAGAGCTGATTATTTCACCAAGCAGACACTCGTCCTAGCCATGACACTCTGAAGGATCGTGATCGTGTGAGGTAAGACATGAACCACAAGAGGACAGATCCTGAAATGCCAAGCTTTGATCTTGTGGAGAGGAGGATGTGGTGGTTGACAAAGGCAGCGGACAGGTCAACCAGTATGAGGACTGAGGTTAGACCAGCAGATCATGACTCAGTTACTGACAGAAGAGCAGTTTCAGTTGAGTAAAGCCTGACTGATATGGATCAAACAGGTTGTTGTTGTGAAGGAACTGTGAGACCTGACTGAAGACAGCTCACTCTAGAAGTTTAGACATGAATGGTAGCAGTGAGACTGGCTGGTAGGTTGTTGGTTTTGAGTCGACTAGAAGGTTTGAGACTTCATCATTGTTTAGAGAACAGAAAGAGCAGAGAGAGGAACCAGTAACCGATTGGAGCGAACTGAGACGGTCAGGCTCAGAGAACTGGTTACTGATGGTAGCAACCTCAGTGAAGAAGGAAGCAAATTTTCTGCAGTCAACCCAGTAGGTGGCTGAGCAGGTGGTTAAACACCATGAACAGTTGTCGGGTGTTGGTAGTGTTTTGGATTTTGTTCTGGTAAGAAGCCATCTTACCATCCGAAAAATTGAAAGCTTTTGCCAGTATTCAGAAAACAGGTCCAATACAGATCATAACTTAAAACATAAAAGTTTAAAGGTAGAGTCCGAAGTCCCTCCAGTGTTTGTTTGCAAACAACAGTATTCAAACTGAGCGCACCTCCCTCTCAGGCTAATGGCCGCCTCGTTACAGCCTATTCAGCTTCAACGACTCCTTCAGAGCTTAAAAGCGGGTAAAAGCCAAATATTAGCCCTGGTTTTCCAACTTGCATTATCTAAAGCTCTAACCTTTCCTTTGGTGCATCCGCCGTTTTCTCTTTTTTTTTCCCTTTCGAGAGTTCGAGTGACTGGCGTCTGTTCCAATCATGAGCTTATTTCCACACAGCATCATGTTCTTAGCTCTGTCATTGGCTGGCGATATAAACAGAAATCTCGACCCAGAAACGTCCCGAACGCACCAAAACAACACAAAAGAGCGAAATACAGGCAGGGCGTGAGAGAGAGTTGCATTCAAACGCACCATGGCACGCGGGAAGAGTCCCAAAGGCGGGGTTTGAGATGAATTTCACTTGCTCAAGTCTAACATTTATTTTCACGGGTGAACTTCGGACTCAACCCTTAAGTAATGATTACTCAGAAGTTTATTTAGAAACTAAATCTGGGGTTACAGTGCTTATTAATTTATACATTAAAATAAATTATAAACTCTTTTTGTAGGCTTTGTTTTTGGTTTAAATGAAAAATATGGATTTGTTTTTTCACAAAGACTATTAAAATCATATTATTATTATTTTTATAGTATTCGTGTTCCGTTAAAAGACAAGTATTTCTGGAAACATCAGTAAGTCGGGTTCACAAAGGGAAGAAGATGGAACATAACACTGCTCATTTCATAAACCCAGAGGGTCTTTATGATTAAAAAAAAAAAAGATTGAGTAACCCTTATATCTAGCAACTCCTCTGCATATAGAAACAGGAATTACGTTACAAACAGAATATGAAAAGAAGCAAAAGAGATCATAAATGTATCTTCATAATGGAAATTTCTCACCTTCAGCATCGATGGGTGCATGGAGCACTGCAATAAAGATAAAACTTCATTAGATTTAGTAAACTGATGATAAACTGAGACATTTAAATAAATGAAAGTATGAATCAACAATGGGGAAAAGAAGCACATTAAAACCAAAAACATAAAAAAATCACTTCTACAACTTACTGTTAATGTTACTTACATACTACTTTAGTCTAAACTGAGTCAAGACAGTTGCTGCTTAAACAATCATATCAGAAAAAAACAACAGGTCTGGTCTTCTCAGAGTCTTAGAGAATCAAATCAAATTTATTTGTGTAGCACATTTTTTTTAAAAACAACCGAAGTTGACTAAAGTGATCTATACAAACATCATAGTAACAAACATTAAAAATAAAATAAAAATAAAAAGATTTAAGAATAAAACGATTTAAGAACCCCAAAAAGCTTTAACATATAAATGAGTCTTTGGAACTTCACCAGAAGCCAGTGAAGCGACATGAGGACAGGTATGATGATGTCTCTCTTCTTAGTTCCAGTTATCAGTCCGAATTAGGGTTGAGAATAAGGTGCCTCGCAATATGATACCATCACAATATTTTGCCTACAATAACGATGATATCACGATACAGCGATTCTGCAATAATCAGTATATTGCAATAAATTTAATCCACGATACACCACAGTATTTGTCCCTGAAGACATTCCGAATTTATTGACCAAACTGAATCCGTTTGATAATTTTTTGTAATTCATTTCAAATCAGTTGCACATAAGTGACATTAATTAATATGAAATGGGAAAAACAGTAAAACAAAGTACACAGTGGTTCTTCTTAAAGGACAACTTTCTTTTTTTCATCCTGGACCTTATTTCTACGAGTATATACGTGCATTTACTCTGGTAAAGTTTCTGCATCACTTTGATTCCTTCGGAAGATATTACGTTGAGTCACCCTTCGGTGTATACGTCCAGTAAAAAGGGAGTGACGGGGAAACCACTATATAAGACATTATCTGCAGCAAAACTCCTTCATTTCATCAATACTTTAAGAAGAATGAACGAACGAACGAGTACATTTGTCCTGTGAGTTCAGAGTTTCGCAAATTGTGTTTTTGCCCCGTCTTTCCCATTTTACTGGACGCACGCCAAAGGGCGACTCAACCAAATATCTTCTGAAGGACACAAAGTAATGCAGAAACTTGACCAGTGAGTAATGCATGTGTATACTCCTAGGTTGAAAAAAAGGAAAGTTATCCTTTAAAGGAGCATATGAAAAAATAAACATTTCTGTGCATTATAATCTCAAACAACTGGATGGTCTATGAAAACCTGGACACACATTTTAAAGGAATAGTTCACCCACAGAATGATTTAACTTTATTTTCCAGTTACCGTCATGGTGAGCAAGACTCTCAAACACTTGTTTGATATGTCAAATGCAGCTGGCGATCTGGAGGCCCCCCCCCAACATTCATATAATGGAGTTTATAAAAGTCCACAAAAACTTGTCAATATTCCTCCATACTGCTCGTCCAATGTAATCCAATTGTCCTGAGTGGGTAGCGTCCAGAATTTACTCGAAACGACGTCATTTACTATATTTTTAGAACCTAAAAAGGATTATTGTTTGCTTCTGTGAAGTGCGCACATGCGCGGTCACGAAACTACGGAAGCCTCGGCGTTCAGAGCCTACTTTGCCAAAAATGCAAGCGTAGAAGAAGAAATTCACTGTTTACAATGTGGTAAGAGCAACATAGCTGCAGACAAACTGGGACAAACACAGGAGGGGTTAGATATTGATTTAAAAGAAAGAAAGAAAGAAAAAGAGAACTCGCGATATTATCTGCCGTGGCTTCCGTAGTATCATGAACGCGCATCGGCAGGCTCGCAGAAGATGTGATGTAGTTCTATTAGGCTCTAAAAATATAGTAAATGACGTTGTTTCGAGTAAATTCTGGACGCTACCCACTCAGGACACTTGGATTACATTGAACAAGCAGTATAGAGGAAGTTTTTGTGGACTTTTATGGATATTTTTGGCTCGGACCCCGGCAAACTCCATTATATGAATGTTGGGGGGAAAAAAAGAGAAACCTTCCTGATCGCCGGCTGCATTTGACATATTAAAAAAGTGTTCAAGAGTCTTGCTCACAATGAGGGTAAGTGGAAAATAAAGTTAAATCATTCTGTAGGTGAACTATTCCTTTAATTTGTACTTTACACCATGTCCAAAATTTAACCTTAACCTGCAGACTGCACATAGGTATCAGCGCTATTGCAGGGACTTTTCTACATGCTGAACCACTGCAGATAGAACAACGAAATCTTGCGAGATCTCACCATTCTCTTACAAAATCTCGCGAGATTTCGTTAGTAAAATATATCAATATAACGTTTTCTAATATCAATATATCTCAACATAAAATATTGCAATATTTCAGTGTATTGATTTTTTTTCACACCCCTAGCTGCAGCATTTTGAACTGCAGAGACAGGGCAGCCTGAGAAACGCCAAACTAAAGGGAGTTACAGAAATCAAGCCTAGAGTATATGGATGCTGTGGTGACAGATTTCTGGCTTGCTCATGGGTCCTAGGCTATATGGCTATATGCTGAGTGAAATCTGGAGGATCAGACACAATAACTTCCGTTTTGTCTTCATTTAACTGAAGATAGTTGATAGTTGAAACATGTTAAACTAAAGATACACAGTAATTCTCACTATGTAGAATTATTTTCTATAATCTACAGACAGAAAGTCAGTGATGTACTTACAGAATAATCCCAGCACACAGAGGAGAGAGAGACCCGTCATCACATCCAGTCCTGCTGCAGATAATCAGAAAGTTTTCTAACCTGCATCAACAGTAATGATGAAGATGATGTTACATCTGACATGTATGTGAGACTAATGGCTTTCAATCTCCTTTTGTTAAATAAACCCTCATGTTTCCTTCCCTTTTAGATAGAACTGAGACCACATCAGTAGTTTTGACCGCAGCAGTTGGTTGTCATGGTTACATTTCCTGTCCACTGCAGAAACATTTTAGCTTGTTTCATGAACAGAGGTCTGAGAAAGTTTTAACTGATATAATCCCTAAAGAAGTACTTCTATACTTCTAGATAAAGGACCCGTTGGGTGGGTATATAGTTATTTATGTAATTGTAGTTTTCAAAAGACAGTTTTCTCTGAGTGTGTTTTTATTTTCGTCTCCTCTGTTGGTGCATCCATTTTTTTCCAATGTGAAGTTACTAAAGTGGCCAGTTGCATCTTCCTCACCAGCTCCAGACACCTGAACTTTTACACTCATCTCTCACTCATCCCCCCCATTCACCATCACTGTCTCCAACCAGCTCTCCATCCCTGTTACAGACCTCCATCTTTGTTATGTCGTCCACTTTCATTCCTGCCGTTCGGTTTCTGTTACATTCAGTAAATCTGAGTCTGTTTCTCTTGACTTCACTGTGCATGGCTGCCTTTGTGTCAGCTTCCATTTTGCTGTGATTAGGATCAAAATGAGGACTTTAGTGAAGTGAATTGATGACATAGTGTTGTACTAAATAGATCCTGCCTTCAGGCTGCTTCACACAAAATACTTTTATTTGAAAACACATCCTTGAATCTTGAATCTGATCCTGCATCACATGAAGATTATAAAAGTGATTATATATTCAGCTATCACCATTCCTGTTTTCGTTGGTTTTTCACCTTTTCCACCTTCTCCAAAATGTCTGTATGCATGGGTCTGAGTTTTCATGCAGGTGCACACATTATCCTGTCATGTTTGTTTCTATAAATCACAAGTTTAGCGTCTAAGCCACATTTTGTGCATCCACAACAGATATCAATGAGACTCCTGTATATAAAAGAAAACTTTCTCCTGCCTTGAATGGATTTTAAATCAATATATTTGTCATATTTATTTCAGTTTAATGTTTCGTTTAATGTCTGCAGATGCTCTCACACTGTGGTGGGATTCTGGTTTTGACCCCAACAGGAAACCATTAACTTAATGTGTCACTCAAACTGAAGCCAAACAGCAACGTCGACTATGTTAGAAACTCTGACAGGTGAAGTGAACATTGATCGTCTCATTGTGATGCAAACTCCTGCAGGAAACATTTGACTGATGCAAATAAATCATAAAATGTTTTGTGAATTATTTTTTCACTTTTTTCCTGAAACATTATGTGAGAACAAGTCATTAAAGAGAGAAGCTCATAAAATATGAAGACATTTCCCACTTTAACTCATTTCTTGAACTAAAGTCTCTGTCAATGATTTTCTGTTTTACTGTCGGTCAGGAGAAAATAGAGTTTGATGTGCAGAAATAAGCACATTTTGCTTAAAACTTAAACTTCCCCCAATTTCATACTGCAGCACAGAAAGGAAACATGAGATCCTTGTGAAAACACTGCAGATAAACCCTGAGTTGTTTAACCCTGAAATTTAGGAAACTCTGAGTTTTCTGGACACTAAGGTAGGTAACTCAACCCAAGGAAAGAGGAGTAACTCCAGCTTGTCTCACGAAGATTCTTTAAATTCCAAACTTTGGCTGATCTCACAGGGACCTTTTGTTCAACCTCAAAAGAAGTTGTTTCTCAAAATGGCGAGAACTCAGTCTCACTCTTCTTGGACTGAAGACCAGACCAGCGATGCTAAACAGTCTTTCACCTGCTGCTGAGGCAGGTAAAGGCGTGTTTAGCTTCAGAGCTGGACAAGGCTGCTACTAGTGGCTACTAGTCCCACTACAACAAAACAAAGACTGTCATTGGCTGTTACGTTCCTTCTTATTTTGTAACGAGTAACTAAGATGCTCAGGTAAATGTAATGGAGTAAAAGTACTGATTTTTCTCGGAAAATGTAGTGAAGTAAAAGTAAAAGTCATCAGAAATAGAAGTAGTACAGTAAAGTACAAATATGAAAAGATACTACTTAAGTAAAGTAACAAAGTATTTTTACTTAGTTACTCTAAAACACTGCCCATCAGTTTAACACAGCACAAAACATTTTATCTATGATACCAGCAAATCCTGAACAAGACCTCTGATAGCCTCTATTCAAGGCTGGAATAACCAGCAGCTTTATGTTTCAGTAACAGGAGATATAACGGTTCTGCAACAACAGAATGAAGTTCTGGCAGGAAGTAGTAGGTCATTATGCTAGCTTCATAAAAAGGGTCATCATGTTATGTTCTGATGTAAATCTCAGCTCATCACCAGCTGTCTCACCTGTATCACCTGTGTCTGAGACCTGGCGACACAAATCTATCCCCCATCCTGAACTAAACTTGTCTGGGTTTGCTCTATTTCAGCAAGACAGGTCATCCAGGGGAGGTGCAGTTGCAATTTTTGCTAAAGATACCCTGCAGTGCTCTGTTGCCTCGGGAAAATCCATCCCTAAACAATATGATTGACTACTGTAGTTCTCAATATTAAGATATCAAACAGTTTCTCTTTGACAGTAGCTGGATGCTGCCGCTCTGCCTCTGCTCCGGCCTGCTCTTTCATGTCCTAAAGCAACGACCTAGAACCATATTCTAGATCCAAAATGCTGTTACTAGAGCATCTTTAACTGGGATATGATGAAACCCCCTGATAATGTTCTCCAGCAACTTGATTCTTTAAACCTGCATCAAATAATATTTCAACCCAATTTGACCCTAAAAAGCCTGAAAAGGTCACACTGATCCATGTAATTCTAACAAACTCCCCTCACACGTACTCTGGTGTATTTTGCAATGACATAAGTCATCAGTGTTTTATTGCCTGTATTCGCAGATACCAGTCAGTTAAATCCCCTGGACACAAAACGCAAAAGCGGATTCTTAAAGATGTTGATGCCAAGCCTTCTTGCATGATCTGACTGAAGTTGACTGGGGAGGGTTAATCTCAGATCTGTCAGTGAAACTTGGTCCTTGTGTAGAGACAATTTTAGCACAGTCAGCCTCATTGATAAACATGCTCCCTTGAAGCAACTGTGAAATAAAGATCTTAGCAGTCCCTGGATGTCCCGAGGTTTGACAGATCTGTTACGGAAAAAGAACGCTGCTTGGCTCAAAGCACAGAAATCGAGTTTAGAGAGTGATAGGTTAGCTTTTGTCAATTCCACAATTAATGTACAAAAGCAGTGCATCAATCAAAGTCCAGCTATTTTAAGGACAAATTTACACAGAATGCATCAGCTCCACAGCTGTTCTGGAAAACCGTACTGCAAACAGAAGGAACTTGTTCAAGTTTAAAGAGATTAGTCAGACGCAGTAACATGGTAATATTAAGGACTAATGAGAATTATAGATAGTAAAACATTCAGTGGTTTGAACTCACTGTCCTACTAACACTGCTCAAAATACCATCAACCTTTGTATCCTTGAACACAACCTGGTTTGTGTCAGCAGGCTAAGAAGGTGGAAGAGGTCTACATGCAGGTATGGAGACTGTTCATGATTTAACTTCATACCAATCCATCTCTGTCTCAGAGCCAATGCATTGTTTGTTCATGTGCATCTACTGTTACGGCTAACTGAAGCATAATGCACCGTGTCATTAAGCAGAAGTCAGTTTAAACTGTTTCCTGAACGTAGTGATAACTTCACAGACATCAGCACCAACCAGCCACTGAATCTGAATCCACTAAAACACATTCAGGTAACATCATGTTCTTGTTAATGTTGACTCATGCTCAGTCTTTTCCTCAAGTTGTGGCCCAGAAGCCTGGTTGATGTAATATGCGGTCGACATACTTCATTCATAAATGTCTAAGTACTAAGTACTAAGTTTTTTCCAGCTTTCAGAACAAAACGCTTATCTATGGTAGTCTCTCAGAGTGGGCCCAAAGTGCAAGTGGGTGGCCCAGGCCCGGTAGGCCCACCCATAATCCCACAGCTGGTCTCCAAAACAACTCTGTATATCCAGATTAAATGAGTTCCTCTACTTTTACCAGCAGAGATGACATGAAGATTTTTTTTAATTGGTCAACATGAAGAAGTGATGAAATGAACCCAAATTCAGGATCATGAAGAAGGAGATGAAGGCAGCTGACGAATTCTGGAGTTTCTGTTGATCAGACTGAAACAAAAACAAGTGATCATCCACACAGAGAAGACCAACCATGAAAATGATCCAAGAGCCAGCTGAAGATCGGAAATCTATTCAGGTGAACTAATCTCAAGCAGGTGGGACATCACAGAGCAGGTGTCCCCACACTTTTCCATCACCATTGATAACTCCGCCCTTTCTCCCTCCCCTCTCATCCATAATCTCGGCGTGATACTTGATACCAACCTCACATTTGAACCCCATATCAAACACATTACCAAGACAGCATTCTTCCATCTCCGTAATATTGCCGGTCTTCGCTCCTCTCTCACCTTCAAAGCAGCTGAAACGCTCATTCATGCCTTCATCACCTCTCGCCTAGACTACTGTAACCAGCGTTGTATAAAGTACCCAAAAGCCATACTTGAGTAAAAGTAAAAGTAACTTACTGGAAAATGACTCAAGTAAAAGTGAAAGTCACCTGCAAGAAAATTACTTGAGTAAAAGTAAAAAAGTAGCTAGTATTTACTGTACTTAAGTATCAAAAGTAAAAAGTACAGTTGATAAAACTCAATCTGAAATTTGAGTTGAACATTTTCTTTATTTCTGTTTAATTTAGTTTTTAAGTTTTAATTTGCAAAGTGTAAAGGAGCTTCAGTACCTCCTTAGATAAACCCAACCATATAGAAAAATACTGTCCACACAAACATCCTTACAGACCTGTGTGCATGCCTACCTACATTCATACCCACGTGCATTCAAAATAAAATAATTCCTAATAAACTCTTGGTGCTCGGAGGTGATGCAAACAAACAAAAAACTTGATTGGTTAAACTTTAACATGACAGCAGTGCAACAGCTCATGAACTGTCCATCAGTCGTTACTGAACCCTGAAAAACTTTTTGTTCAGCCTCAAAAGAAGTTGTTTCTCAAAATGGTGAGAACTCAGTCTCGCTCTTCTTGGGCTGAAGACCAGACCAGCGATGCTGAACAGCCTTTCACCTGCTGCTGAGGCAGGTAAAGGTGTGTTTAGCTTCAGAGACGGCTGCACAAGGCTGCTACTGGTGGCTACTGGTCCCACTACAACAAAACAAAGGTTGTCCATTGGCTGTTACGTTCCTTATTATTTTGTAACTAGTAACTAAGATGCTCAGGTAAATGTAATGGAGTAAAAGTATTGATTTTTCTCTGAAAATGTAGTGAAGTAAAAGTAAAAGTAATCAGAAATAGAAGTAGTAAAGTGAAGTACAAATATAAAAAAAATACTACTCACGTAAAGAAACAAAGTTTTTTTACTTAGTTACTATACAACACTGACTGTAACAGCATTCTTTTTGGCTCCACCTCCAAAGCTCTCAATAAACTTCAGTACATCCAGAATTCTGCTGCCTGCCTCCTCACTCACTCCCGTTCCCATGACCACATCACCCCCGTCCTCCAGAACCTGCATTGGCTCCCCATCATCCACCGCATTCAGTTCAAACTGCTCCTTCACAGCCTCACCCCTTCCTACCTCACTGACCTGCTCCACCCGTACACTCCCTCCCGTACCCTCCACTCAGACGATGCCAACCTCCTCTCTACTCCTTTGGACCAAGCGCCGGACCTGGGGGGACAGAGCCTTCTCAGTTGCTGCCCCTGCCCTCTGGAACTCGCTCCCCCAAACCCTCCGTGACTGCACTGAACTCAACTCCTTCAAATCCCTCCTGAAGACCCACCTTTTTAGATCCGCTTTAATGTATGAATTGCTTTGAAGGCCCCCTCTCCTTTTTGTTGACCTTTCAGTTGTTGCCCTCTCTTCTCTGCCTATTTTACGTCTTTCCCATTTATTTGTAGCTTTAATGTATTTGAATCAAATGTTTGTGTAGATTTTACCTGGCTGTTGATTTATACCTTGTGTAAAGCGTCTTTGAGCTTTTGTAAAAGCGCTCTATAAAAAAAATGTATAATTATTATTATTATTATTATTGAAAGAAAATGAAGCTCAAACACACATATAGACACATACACACATACACACACACACACACAGGGGAAAATGCTCTACAAAATAAAACAGGAAACAAGGTAGACAGAGACAATCAAACCTGAACACCCAAAAACATGTGAAAGAAAAACCCAACAACCGTATTTCATGACAACATAAGATCAAAATAACATTAAATAATGGACACGATGCATTAAAAGATGTTTTATTGTCATCTTCAGAACAAACCTGAACATTTCCATCAGTCACCCTGACATAAAAAATGCCTGAGATTGTATTCATGACATAAAATAAAAGCTTAAATTCTGCTTTACAGCACAATAGCTGATGTTTGCATGTTGCAGACCAACATGCAGACCAATGCAAAAAGAACAACGGTAGACCTGATCACTGTTTCATGCTGTTCCTCTTTAGGTTTAGGAACGGATTTGCCGAAACCTGCAATTAAAAAAATAAATCAATACATCAAATCAGAGCTTTAGGTAAATATTTCAATGAAGAATTAATCAAATTTCTTCTGAGGTGGTCTGCAGCCGTCTTCATCACAGACGGACCACGGCCAGTTGTCCTGGATGGAGCAGTTTACTGCGAAGCTGCAGGATCCCCTCAGTCAGGCTGGAGTGATGCTCTGACATCATCATCATCACTGGTTTGGTAACCATGTCTGCATCCAGACAATCACATACAGTCATGATATAATGGCGCCCTCCTCTGGATACCAGATACAAACACAAACCAGTTACCAGACTTTCAGGTGTTTGATGTTTCATGTGAGATTTACGAGGAAATGAAGTCTGACTGCTTTTGAAGTTGCAGCATGATAAAGGACATTTTTGTGCTTCCTTGTACAAACAGCAAAAGATTTCTGTGCATTTTCTGTCCGTCTGATAGAGACGGATACTCAGAAATAGGAACATCCAGATAAACACAAAAACACTGCAAAGGGACCGACCGTGGATAAAGACTTGATCTGACCTCCTTCACAAACACACTCCCTCCCGGAACCTGCGATCCTCTGACACTGGTATCCCTGTCACCCCCAGACCAGACTGAAGACCTTCAGTGACAGAGCAGACGGTCAATGCCTTCAGCGTGGCTGACCCCCCCTCTGGGACTCTCTCCTGGCTGTCATCCACAGCTCCCCGTCACTGGACAGTTTCAAGACACAACTCAAACCCACCTTTTCTCCCCGGCCTTTCCTGATAAACTGATTCCCTTCCCTGTTGTTTTTGTTTATTTATTTCCTCTGGAAAGCGACCTTGGGTTCCTTGAAAGGCGCTATATAAGTTCAAGTTATTATTTTTTTTTTATTATTATTTGTCTCAGATATGAAATTATAATCCTTGTCCTTAAATGAGACTTTATAGATGCCGGTGTCGTTGTCAGTCAATATTTTTATAGAAAGTGAAGTATTTTTCTGGGACCAGGCCTTTGTCTTTGTAGAAATCCAGAAATCTTCCCTCACAAGCTTTGACAGCATCTCTTCAAATGAGATGATTGTAAAAGAGAACAACAGAATTCAAGAGTCGTCGAGAACGAGGCAAAGGTGTCGACTGCAGAATAAAACTCTTGCAGTCGTGCATGTTAACAGATGAATAAAGACACAGTGGAGACGAATAAACTGAAAGTTAAATTATTTACTGCTCTGGATGATTCATTTAATTTCATTCATGAGATGAGATCCAGATCAGATCAGATCAGTGCAGGAGGTTGCAGACTCTAACTGGTCTTGTGGATTTCAGTGAGTCTGCATCACTGGTTACTGTTACCACCCAGCTTGTGTCCAGCATCATCAACGGGAGACTGATCAAAGTTTAGACAAATCTGGCTTTTATTTCTACAAAAACATTATTAAATAACAGCAGTAAAATTCCACTGCAGCAACAATAATTCTTCATTTTATTTGACCTTTATTTACCCAGGAAAGTCCCACTGAGATTAAAAACCTTTTTTTCAAAGGAGTCCTGGCCAAGAGGCAGCAGAAGTTACAAGACAATGATACAAGTTATACAATAAAAATGATGAAAAACAGTTACAATTTAAAAAGGTAATTTCAACTGCTCTCAATTTAAACTTAAAAGCGTTCGAAGAAATAAGCTCAGATAATGAAAACTTTGTGTCACTTCATCGGCTTTTACCCACACATGACAGGTTACGTCTTACTGAACTCTACACTGTTGCCATAGCAACCTATGATGACAGACTGCAGATGTCTAAAGTTAAATATTGACTCAGAAACCAAGTTTAGATCGTCTGTCCAACAAATCTGATTATAAAAAACATGAATCTGGTTTGTTTGGAAGAAATAAAACCTCACATGCAAATATAAAAGCATTAGTTTAATATTTACAGATTTTCTGCAGAAAAAGAAAAATATGCATTTTTATTCCTGAAGCCGTGATGTTGAAATGGAATGAATTATTTTTGTGCTTTTTTTCTTTACTTGTGTAAAACAGAAGAAACATTGATGAATACAACACTGTGTAGTTCATCTCCAGTCTAACATCAGAGTAAATAAACACGTCTCTGCAGAGATGCAGCAGATTTTACAGGTGAACCTGATGAAGGTGAATTTATTCAGTGTTTCCTCTGAGCTTCTGTTTCATTGATGGCTTCTCCTTAAACAGCTGGATCACAGAAACATGAACAATATTTGTTAGATACTGTTTGTAGATTGTAGACCAGAGCAACATTATTATCATTACTAGAAGTGAGATAAATAAATGCATAAATAAAACAGGAATATTTGAACATAAAACCAGATTGATTATAACATTAAATGTTTGTAAATGTGGATTTACATTGTTGTTGTAAAACCTTTAATCTTTAGTCATCATGTGAACATGATCATGTGAAAGTTTATAAACACAAACCATCTGTTTAATAAATACAGATCATTAATAATTATCAGATTTCAGACGTTGTGTACTTACTCCTCTTGTTGAGATTATCAAGCTGGGATGTGACATTAACGTAATCGTTTTGTTGACCTGAAACAATAATGTTACTGTGATTTTATTCAGTTATTGTATAATTATGATACTTTAACAAAGTTCATACTGTACCATTGGTGGAATTTTCAGAGCCTCTGATTGTTTCATAGACACAAACATCTCCTGTAAAATATATAAAATCAGATAAAACCAATTGAAATGATAAAAAGCATCTGCATTTAAAAGTGATTTTAAAACACAACATCTAAATGCTGCTTCTGCATGTTTGTTCTGGACTCTGGTCTGGACCAGCTGACCTGAGTCCTTGGATCTAAAGTCCTGCTGGGTTTATGTTCTCTGAACATATCACAGACGTATTCTGTAATTTCTAAATCGTTCTGGGATTTGTCCACAATCAGGAGGGTTTTAATCTATTCTGTGACTGACTGGAAACCAGTATGAAGACTTTATTCTTTGGGAAGTCCTGTTACCATCCCAGTAACCCTGCGTACTGGAGATGAACACATGGAGGAGTTTCTCCTGGTCTTTGTGGGAGAGAAAACTTTGAATTCTGTTGGTGTTTTTAAGTTGGTAAACAGCTTTGATGTGATGCTGGAAGCTGCAACATTGCTACTTAAATCTAGTTTGGTCCCTTGTGTTCAGTGGAAGATGGAACTTTTTAAAACTTAAGACTTTATTCATGACTATTTTTTTAGTGAATGAGTCTTTTAAAAGGACCAGAGGCAAGATTAAGAAATGAAACTCGCGACTGGCGCTTCAGGTAACTGCAGCCATGACTTTTCTTCGTAGTTACACTTTTTAGTGTCTTTCAGTTGATCTGGATTGTTTGCTGACGGCAGAATAATCCATAACTATCGCTTACAGTGTTTGAATTTACTGTGTCCGTCTTCTTCCTGTATCAAAACTGCAGATGCAGCATCATTTGACGTCACGTCCGCAGGGCGGCGCGGGAAATTCAGACACCGAATTGCAGCATATTTTGCAGCATACAGCCTGTTCAAGGCAACGGAGAGGAACGTGGGTGGAAACATTCTTTTTGGTATTTAGCGCTTCATCACCCGGTCATCATTCATGTCATTTTCTGTACCGCTTATCCAGTTCAGGGTCGCGGGGGTTGCTGGAGCCTATCCCAGCTATTATCAGGCGAGAGGCGGGGTACACCCTGGACAGGTCGCCAGTCTGTCACAGGGCCAACACAGAGAGACAGACAACCATTCACACTCACATTCATACCTAGGGACAAGAGTGACCAATTAACCTAACATGCATGTCTTTGGATGGTGGGAGGACAGAGGCGTGTCTAGGGGGTGGCCTAGGGTGGCAACGGCCACCCCCAGACTCTCATTGGCCACCCTGGTGGCCACCCTGACGCAGACGACACGTTGATTGGTTGCAGGTTAAGTCCATCAACTCATATGACCATACACGGGACATATCTCTATCTACTGATACAGAATCAGTTTGCCTCTTTATAGCAAACGTACTCATCTTAAAACAAGTCCATGAGAACTGATCTGTGGTCAGCACAGTTTTAACTAATGAGAGCTGTGGAGCTGCGCATGCGCAAATGTTTGTTAAGGAATTCGAAAGATGTACCGCGAGTCTCAAGATTTCGCCGAGTCAAGGAATGGATTAGATATCTACGGACATCTATCGATTAAGAGGTATGTGTAGTTTATCTGATTTTTGTTTCTAAAGTGTGAAAATTTTATCTAGCATGCAGAAGTACCGCAGTTACACGTATAAAGGCAAACGTGTGTCGTTAACAACGCGTGCTGTTACTCGTTCGCTTTTATGAGTGCAAACTATTCTTACTGAACTGAAAACGGGTGGTGTCTAAAAACTTTTCTCATTAATGTATGTCTTAGCTAATGTAATCATTCAGTGATGTTCATATTTGTTCCGTAACGTGAATTTTTAACATCTGTGATGCAGAGGGAAACTTTTTCTGCCTTATTTGCACAATCTTTCACCCAGCCAGGGAGAGCAAAGCCAAAATGAAAAGAAGTGCAGATATCAAAAGCTTCTTTGTCAAAAAAGAAAAGAGAGTCAGATCCAGCCAGAGCTTCCAGCAGTGATAAAGTCCAGTCAAGTCAACAGCTTAGGGACAACGATAGTGAGGAGCAATTAGCTCCACCTGCACAGGATGGTAGGTCCAGTTCTGGTGGCACCATGTGTTAATTCTTAACTTTGATATGTACATACACATTCAGTCTTTACAAGCATACACACAGTTCATCAACCTATTTCCACCACAAATACACAGAAAGCTAAAATATCCCAGAGCAAAACATCAGCATATTGATTTTTTATTTATTATTTGTGTCTTAAGATTCCTCATCTTCAGCTGGCCAGCCCCCACCCAACTGAGTCTGCTCCAGCAGTGTCTGCAGCTTCACCTGCTCATGGTGGTATGTCAACTTCTGTGTCTTCTACATGTGTCCTCCATAAGCAGTTATCTTAAGTTGTCATCTACTGTCAACTTTGATTTCATGTAGAATATCCACTTGTCAGAGGTGGAAATAATACACAAATATTGTACTAAATTACAAATGCAGTCACATGTAAAAAATGTACTTATTTACAAGTACTAGACAAATGGCATTATTAAAATCATACTTAAAGTTACAGTTGCAAAGTAACCTTTTAAACAATGACTTTAATGATGCTAATTTAATTTGTTCAGGCTAAAGAAATGACAATGCAATAGAAAATAATGACTTTGACCTGTTTTTGTTTTTTTTATTAAATGAACTGATACAAAAGGATTATATATATATATATATATATATATATATATATATATATATATATATTAATGCCTGAACCTTAAATTAAACTTGAAAATTAAATAGTAAAACAATGCCAGAGGTGGAGAAAGTACAAAAATATTGTACTTCATCACAAGTACAATTATATTTTTGATATTTTACTTAATTACAGGTACAGTTACAGATTTTAAAAACTACTGAGAAAAGTTACAAGTTACAAAAAAAAAAAAAAAAAAATTAATTACAGTAATGCAAGTGCATGTAACTAGCTGCTTTCCACGACTGTCACTTGTTATAAATCAAACTCCACACTGACATACCATTCTGTTCTTTCAACCTTAATTCAAAAACATTTATAAAAAAAAAATATTGGGAAAGGTATTTAAAGGTTGAATATGAAATATGGACAGAACAGCGACATCACGTGTGTCTAGGTTGTAGTTGCAACGGCAGAAAAACAACTCCAGCTGCTGGGATGCCAGGCTTGCTGCCGATACGCAAGTGACCAACAGTCTGCAGCAGCATGTCCAACAAGTAACGCAGAGGAGTTTATAACTGACAGCTAACGTTAGCCATGCTAGCAAACAAGCTAGCTTACCGATCCAGGAGGAAAGTCGCCATTTCTGTGTTTTGACTCCGTGGAAAACGTTTGAGGGTCCATTTAGTGAAGTCTTCGCCTAAATTTACTCCAGGTTTTGCTCTTCTCAGGTCACTCCTCCTCAGAAACAGATAACAACATCTCCAGGGCTCTGAAGCAGCTGCTTCACTCGTCGTCTCCACGGTTTTTCCCTGCACAGGCCTGACTATGACCAAAATATTGTTTCCACACAGAGATCGCATTTGGCAACCTGCAATGGCGGCGTGTATTGGCTTATAGATGTAAATAAAATGCCATTATCGAACCCGTCAAAATTTATTTTATAATTATTTTTAGGCTAAGTATAATTTTTCTGGGAAATGTTGTATTTTCATTCTGTACACCCCCAAACGACCTGTGGTGGTATTATTTTTTTAAAAAATATAGCTTTTAATAAAAATGTTCCATATTCAACCTTTAAGTCAAATGTGTCCATGCCCAGTTTGTAAATCTGATGGATATCATTTTACAACTCTAGACTCGTCGACTTCAGATTCTTTAGAGGAGAATACACGGTCTACGCCAACATTGTTAGCTGACAAGAGTAATGATGGAGATGCTCATCCTTCATCTATGGGTCCACCTGGACCTCATGGTATGTTTTAAAAATTTGATATTTTTTGTGTTGCAATACTTAACATATTTATGTGGGGCTTTTTGAAATAGTGTCTAATAAATAACATTGAATTGAGTAGTACTTTCTTGCATATGTGATAAAACTTGTCAGCACTGATCTTGATTATTCATATTTTCAGATGTTTCACAGTCCAAAGCAGCAGGTCCTACACAGCCTCACCTAAAGGTATTTCCTCGAACCCAGCAAGGCGAAAGAAAAAGGTGCTTCAGCAGTGACTGGTATAAATATCATCCATGGCTCGAGTATTCCCAACACCAAGACTCTGCCTACTGTTTTGCATGTCGACATTTTTCTTTACCGAATACTCCTGAATCTGCATTTACGTCACAATTAGGATTTTCTCATTGGAAAAAGGCAAGGTTTAAAGACGGTGGGTTTAGGCTACATGAAAAGTCAGAGGGTCATGTCAATGCAATGTTTGCATGGGGTGAGCATAAGAAGGCAGTTCTTACGGATTCATCCATACTTGATGCCATAAATGAGGCATACAACAAGAAAGTACAAGAAAACAGAAAATACATAAAAACGGTGGCTGAAGTATTACTTCTGACGGCAACTCAGAATATTGCCCAGAGAGGTCACCGCGAGACAGAAGAGGTAAACAACAGAGGAAACTTTTTAGCCATTTTAGACATGATATCAAAGCATGACCCACTGGTGAAGAAAAAAATGTGTGGAAGCCGAAATGCTAAGTATACAAGTAATACCACACAAAATGAAATCCTAGAATGCTTGGCAAACATGGTCCGGGAAGATATCATTCGGGAAGTGAAGGACAGTGAAGTGTTCTCAATCCTTGCAGATGAAACCAAAGACCTGGGGAAAAAAGAGCAGTTATCACTGGTATTAAGGTACTACTATAATGGAGTAGTACATGAAAGTTTTCTTGACTTTCAACAAGTGACGCAATTAGATGCTGAAGGACTTAGAGACAAAATAATCCACAGTTTGGAAAAGTATGGAGTTGAGTATAAATCCAACCTTGTTGGACAAGGATACGATGGTGCAGCTGTGATGAGTGGGAAACACTCTGGGGTGGCAGCTAGAATAAAAGCAGAGGCAAAACATGCCGTTTACATTCACTGCAATGCACATTGTCTCAATTTAGTACTTGTTGATTCTGTGAAGGCAATCCCAGAGGCTGATTGTTTTTTTTTCACTACTGCAGAGGCTTTATGTTTATATGTCTGGGTCGTATGTTCATCAGAGGTGGCTGGATGTGCAAAAAGAAATGTATAAAGGTCAGCCAAGGGAATTGCAGAAACTCAGTGACACAAGATGGGCATGCAGATACTTGGCCTGCAGGAATCTAATGGACAGATTACCTGCTGTACTTCGCGTCTTGCATGAAATTGACTCGGAAAACAATGGAGAAAGATCTGTAGATGCCCGAGGTTTGCTAAGTCAGTTAGACTTGAGCTTTGTTAGTCTTCTTGCAACTTTCCGAAGGCTCCTTGGGGATGTCAAGGTGCTATCTGACACCCTCCAATCTCCTTCACTTGATTTAGCCATGGCAGTGGATTTAGTTATGGCACTTAAAGACTCATTTCAGGAGTACCGAAGTGAATCATCATTTGTTGATGACCTGTGGAAGCATATTGTGGAGACTGCCACACAGTGCAACATAGCTATTGAAGCTGCAGTGAAAAAAAGGACTCAAAAAGTAAGCTCCCGATTAGGTGAGTCTGTCATAATGTCTACAACAGGTCAGCGCAGTTGCAGAGATGGTGACATTGATAAGGAGACATTCAGGAAGACAATCCTCTACCCCATTGTGGACATAATGATTGGAGAGATGGACAGGCGTTTTTCTACAGAAAACTGTGACATAATGACAGGAATACATGCTCTGGATCCAAAAAGTCAAAGTTTCCTTCAAGAGGGGCAAGTCTTTCGCTTAGGAGAAATTTATGAAAGTGATTCAGAGGATCTCAGTCATGAACTTCACCAACTGAGGAGGCTTTTACAAAGAAAAATCCAAAGTGGAATGCAGAAGTTGTCAAGTATTACTGAACTTGCAACATTCCTTGAACCACATAAAGATGTGTTTCATGAACTTTTTCGTCTGTGTAAAATAGCCATAGCCCTGCCAATAAGCAGTGCAGCATGTGAGCGCAGCTTCTCTGCTCTCAAACTCATTAAGGCCCATTTGCGTACTACTATGGCAGATCACAGACTGAGCAACCTGGGTGTCCTCAGCATTGAGGCCAGAAGAGCTAAGTTACTTGACATGGACAAGTTTATTAAACGCTTTGCCAGTGATCACAAAAATCGGAGAATTAATCTTATTTAGGATGGAAAGACACAGAAGTTTTATTTTATTATGGTTTACATAAAATGACTTTGTAGCAGGAAGTGTGAGGTAAAAACCAGAACTTGCAACGTTTTATTTAAGTCTTGTGTCTGAGGAAGCACTTTGAAGAATGAGAACTAAAATCCTTACTGTATGACTATAGTATTATAGTTTTCTATTGTTCTTGAGAGATCAAAAGTTAAGATTACATTATTTCAGTGCAAACTGGAGTTGAGATTCATTTGGTGTATGTTTTTATTGAACACCTTGATGCCACCTAATGTTGCAAATTTGTGACGAACCACCTCTGGTCTTTTTTATTTAATTTGTTTTTATCTTATTTACATAATATATTCATTTTGATCAACTTGCTTCTATTTATGTTTTTATTTTATTTACATAATTTATTCATTTTGATCAATTTACTTTTATTTATGTATTCTATTTATTTATCTTTTATTTATTGTAAGTGTATTTAATTTTTTTTGTAGTTTTATGAATTTTTACTGCATTTAGTTTACTTTTATATGATTTTAAATCAATTCATGGTATTAAGGAGTTAAAATTTCATAATTCTATGTGTACATGCTAATTTCTTGTTTGAATAAAAAAGTCACATGAATCATCACTTTGACTTATAGAAGTTTTCATGATTATACAGTATAATTCATGTTAAAAGCAGAAGGATTTTACTAGGATAGCGTGGGAAGAAATGAAGGCTATATTCCACTATAACAAATGGCTCAGAGAATGTGTAGCCTATCCTGACATACTCACTGATAATTAAAACAAACATGATGAAATAATCACATCTTCCCAGAGACTGCGATGGGTGGCAGTCAAATAGAAAATTTAATAGATGTAGTGTAGAATAGGTTGATTTGGTATTGTTCAGAATGTAATGTTAGATTTAGATTTGATTTGTGATTCAGTTGTGCACTGGTTAAAGTAATGCAACATAATGAAAATCAGTATTGTGCTTTTTGATCACCTGCAATCTACCTGCCTATGCCATGGCCACCCCACACTGGCTCTATGGCCTGTGTTGGCCACCCCAGTAAAAATGCTCTGGACACGCCACTGCTTTAAAGTAATTCTATAAATTTCCCTGTTTTGGAATAATCAAAGCTTTATCTAATGTTAGAGAACATTTTTCAATGGAATAAATGTACTAGATTATTTCAATGTCTTCATTATATGTTTTAGTTTTTCCAGTAGCATTTGACTTAACATGCACTTTGAAAAAATAATATGAACTGATGCTGAAGATGATCACTCTCAGTTTCATTTCATAATGTCTCTGTTCCTGCAGCTCCGTGTTTTCTATTGCGTGGGTTTCCATGTGCGTGTAGAGGTTTGTTGTATTTTTACTGTATTTAACAGCCCCGTTGCAGCTCGCCGTCGTTCTATTTTCTGCAATAAAATAAAGCCAAACAGCTTCTCTTCGTCATTTCCATACTCCGGCGTCTTGAGGAGAGGAGAGCGCTGAGTGCGTGGGCCAGGCTGAGCCCACCTACAAGGCTGTTTGGCCGGCGCTGCTGAGCCATGATGGTGCAACAACTAAAGACAAGAGGGGGGAGTGCTGCCCCCTGCTCTGTGACAGCGCAGCGCTACTCCAGACTTTTATTAATCCGTTTGCGCAGCAGTGAGTGTGGGCGGGAGAGGGAAAAAAAAGCTTGAGTATCGATCTTTTTACATGAGTATCGTTCAATATCAATACCAGCGTTGGTATCGATAATATCGATATTGGTATTGATCCGCCCACCTCTACTTAAAACCGCAACAGCTTGCTGCTCTGAAGGCTTTCCTTCATGTTTTCCTCTTTCAAAAAGACGTTTATGCATCACTGTAACTATTCTGGTAACAAATAGTCCACGCTTCTTACCGATGAATGGGCTCTTTATTCTATTAAACCATGAAACACCGTAAAAACATGTTCACCTGGTAGATCAGCAGCAGAATTATTAACAGGAACGTAAAACTCCTCTGACGTCTCCACCGCTGTTTCTGCCCTGTTTTGGTGCGTAACTAACAGCTTCCGGGTCATAGTCACATGACGTGCAACACAAACGCTTCCTCATATTAGTAGTTTAGCAGTAAACAATGCTTACATGTAACAGAGTATTTATAACAGTAAAACCAAACATTCTATGTTAATATACACATAAAAATTACATTAAATAGAGAGGGGAAAACAACGTGCAAACGCTGACTTCCAACATAGCAACAGAGTGCCGAACTACGCTTAAGGCCGCCAGCTACAGTCACGTGACACGTCCGTGTTTCTCTGATTGGTTCTCTCCGGTTCACTTTCCTCCTGTTAGTCCCGCCTCTCGTCCCGCATTGGAAATCAGTCTCCAGCGGAGGGAACCCAGACTGACTTGCCGTGTATCTCATACATGGCGTTAGTCAGGCTGGTGTACCAGGCTACAGGATTTCAAGTTGGCAGCCCTCTGTCATCACATTGGAGGATTTGATTGATATTTTGTAAAAAGACCCAAAGAGTGAAGGCAGAAAAGTTTTGAGGATCTTTTTGTTAGAGACTGAATTGTGTTATCATATTTAATTTTTATCTATTCTTAAGTAAATTGTATGCGACACACTGTAGTATAATCATACCAGTTGGTGGCCGTAATACACCTTTAAGTTCACCAACCGCCATTAAACTTGAAGAAAGAAGAAGTCGTGCAAGAAAAATGAATGAAACTTATGGTGCCTTCATGTGGTATCGTATTTATGGTAAATACCAAAGTCCGACATGAAAATTGCACTTGAACACCCACTCATACTGTATTGTAATTTCCACTGGGAAGCAGGAACATTTTTATGATACCCGAGTTGCCGAGATGAGGTAAATTTGACTTTTCAACATGGCGGAGAGCTACAAAAATATCCTGAATAGGATGCACTACATTATGTTTTAAGTTCTCTGCTTCTGCCGTCTGGTTAGTTTGTAGTCTGCATGATTCTGAGATACAGAAATTATAATTCCATCACCATTTAGACTTAGTTTTGTGTTTAAAAATATGGTTATTGTTTGGTTTACCTACTCAGAGCAGGTACTAGCTAGCAGCTAGCTGGTTAGTCAGTCGAGGATATTCTCCAGAGTTTCTCTTCATTACGACAACAAATCACTTGAACTTGGTAATTTCCACTTAAAGGGACCAGAGGCAGGAATTACGAAAGAATAAACAAGCATGTCCAGTTTTTTTAATACTTATGGGTGATGAAGCGTTAAAAACCAAAAATAATGTTTCCACCCACGTCTCTCTCCGTTGCCTTGAACAGGCCGTGTGCTATAATACGCTGCAATTCGGTGGCTGAATTTTCTGCGCTGCCCTGCGGATGTGACGTCAAATGATGCTGCATCTGCATCCCCGACAGTTTTGATACAGGAAGAAGACGGTAAATTCAAACACTGTAATCGATAGTTATGGATTCTTCTGCCGTCAGCAAACGATCCAGATCAACTGAAAGACACTAAAAAGTGGAACTACAAAGAAAAAGGTTAGTAATCAACATTATAGCTTCAGTTTGTGCACGCTCCCGTGATTTCTTGGCTCGTGGCTGCAGTTATCTGAAGCGCCAGTTGCGGCAGTCGCGAGTTTCATTTCTTAATCTTGCCTCTAGGCCCTTTAACAAGTGGAAAGGGTCATCTTTCCCATACCACATGAAGGCAGCATTAGACAGAAATGGATATTTGGATGGAAGTTTTGAAATCCGACAAAACATCATATGAGCAGAACTGTGTTCGAAATTGCTCTCTATCACGGATGTAGTGCACCATATAGTGAGCACGCCATTTTGCAGTGTTATTTGAATTCCGTTCACTACTTTTTATCCACTACATCGTCCACTACAAAATACCCACAATGCACTGCGAATGTAAGTGTACAAGCGATCTACCCATAGACATCATATACGTAGACACCTCATGGACTGGTGCCGCCTATTGGAGCTGACGTCTCAGCAGGGCCGCCATCTTGGATGGGTCGCCCATATGATCCCAGTGCATTCATTTCGACTGAGGAAGGTGCATTTCCACCTATATTTATCATAGATCCCCCAATTTTTACCTAATTTTCACACGGCTTGGTTTATAACAAATATTACAATTACACTAAAAAATATATATATAAAAAGATTTATATATATATATATATATTTTTTTTTTTTCATTCTGTACATGACCAAACGAGAAAAATTACCAAAACAAAGTAACCAAAACAATATAATAAATGCACCAAAAATAATAATAAATACAAAAGATAATGATAATGATAAAAAAAGAATACAATAAAAAAAAAAGAAAATAGATAAGTAAAGACATCAAAAATTATGTACATTTATTATTTCATGTACGAAAAGGAGTGGGAAGAAGTACAAAAACTTATTCAATCCCAACCTTTTTCAAAAAAAGAAAAAAAATAAACAACCATTTACATAGATCACAGTCTATATATGCACACACACTATATACACACATATGCTGTTCAATCCTGTGATGGGCAATCCCCCATAACTGCCGTAGGGATGCACGATATAATCGGCCTCCCATTGGTATCGGCCTATATTGACCATAAAACTGAATATCGCCCCCCCCCCCCCCCCCCCCCAGTTTCTTCTTCAAAAACTTCTTTGTCACAACCTTTAAAACTTCTAAAGACTGGGAAAAAATATCGACACACTGAAATATCACGATATATATCACATTTAAAAACACGTTCACTAGCAAGGACCACGCCACAACAAAAGGAGTGATGATGACGATGATGATGATAAAGGATTGATTGATTGATTGATTGAAAGGAAGAATGAGATATGATGATGAGCCGGAGGAAGACCTAGTGTGGGGGTGTAGTCTTTCGATAGTGAGTCCGGCTTAGGGAACCCCCAAAATGACTGGCCAGAGCCAAGAAGTGAATGAGCTCTACGTATATCTGAAAGGTTATTGCAAATGTTTGAACGATAGGCTTGCTAAGACCAGCGTCTGAGCGACTGAATATTTTTGGTCTGATACATCAAATCTGGAGGCGGTGGTGGCTGCGCCGATGCAGAATGAATGGATGGAATAGTGTTCTGATTCTAAGCCGGACAGACGGACTTGACAGAAATGGTTGCTGAACCAGAATCTAGTAGCCAATTTCTTTTTCTCAGTGAAGAGTGGATCCAGAGGTGAGGCAGTTGATTGCAGTCCAAGTTGGAAGTAGTCTGGAACCGGTTCTTAAGGGCTGAGGTGTGAATACAATTCAAACGGATAAATGGGGAAGAGATTCCGAGTTGATCTGTTTTTCTTTTAAGTGTGAATATGAGACAGTCAGGTGAGTAGCAGATGTCTGAGAGGCAGGGGTGAAAAGGAGAGTTGAAAATGGATGTTGTAGGTGCAAAATTCAGAGGATCATCGGATGCCAAAATGACTGCTTCCAAGGTCTGATCAATGGTAGAACAGTTTCCTGGTCGTAACGTGTTAATGCAGAGGTGGAGAAAGTCCAACGTGAGAGGAAGGTGTATCGTTGTCGGAGCTGACTCTCATTTTCGAAGTCTGTTTAAGAGCCTGGTGACATGACAATGAGTGAAAGATGGACACGAAGAGCCAAGCAAGAGCCGACAGAAGAATATACCGGAAAGGTAAGTGTGGATAGTGGAACAGAGAATTCTTTGGAAAGAGAAAATACAGGCGATGTAACTGTAAAGTGTGGTAATGTCAAACTGAGGGAAGCGAGTTAATAGACAGAATGATACGTTTTGAAACTGTTCCAGCCGGTGAGGTAGGCTGAGAGTATGCCTGGAGCGAGATTGTCAAGGATGGCTTCACTTGAGGCAACAGACAGTGAATTGTGATCTTACTCAAGATGGTTGGTGAATGGAGGGACTGGTGTCTGGTGTTGGTCTGATTCGGAGCTAATACTTGTTAAGAGGCTCGGAATGTAGGCAGCTCTGAGGAGGAACTGATGCTGTGCTGAGATCAAGACGAGCATGCGAATGGGCTGTATGATCGTAAGGGAACGGGACTGGCCTTGTAGGTGACATTGACTGCAGTGGAATCGTCAGAATGAATTAGGATTGACCTTCAGGACCATTTATGACCCCAGAGAATGGCAGCTATAATGATGGGGTACTGCAGGTAAAGAGCACAAGACCGAAGTTGAATCGAGAAGTTTGAAGTAGGAGCCAATGCGCATGGCATAAGCGAGATGACCCATGAGGGCTGCCGTTGTGTGCATTCATCCACCAGCATGTAGTTGGAGAGGAGACTCGAGATGCGCTTGACCTTTCCAGAGGCAAGGAGGTCTGAAAGGAAAAGGAGTTGAGGGTGATCCCCAAAAGAAAAGTAAGATGCCAGGCCACGAAGTCAGGCGACGGTCCCGGGAGCGGCATGCGAGACCCCGACAGCTGAGCAAAAGCGAAAGAAGGGTACAATAACAGCACCAAGTCAACATAGTGACCCGCCAAAACCAGGAGACAGGAGCCACCGGGATGCAGGGCAGAGACGGGCGGCTGGATGGGTGGCATGGCGGTAGCCGGCTGTGAGACCCAGGACAGCCAGAAGCAATTTGCACAAAAAAGGGGCAGAAGCAGGGAGAGGGGCAGAGAGGGAACAAGGAAGAAATAAGCCAGAACGAAAGGAGGAGAGGGCAGAAAAGCCAGAAAAGGCAGAAAGGGCTGGGGCCCCCGAAGAGGGCAGGAGGGGCACGGCTGTGGCCGCACCAGAACGCAAGAAGGAAAAGAAGAGGCTGCGGTGGAGCCGGCAGCCAAGAAAACATGAGGAATCGGAAGCTGAGAAGAAGAGAGAGCGGCCGTCGGCGGTGCCGGGACGACCAGAGACGGAAGGGAGGAAAGGAAGAGACCGCGGCGGAGCCGGCAGCCAAGAAAACACGAGGAATCGGAAGCTGAGAAGAAGCGAGAGCGGCCGTCGGCGGTGCCGGGACGACCAGAGACGGAAGGGAGGAAAGGAAGAGACCGCGGCGGAGCCGGCAGCCAAGAAAACACGAGGAATCGGAAGCTGAGAAGAAGCGAGAGCGGCCGTTGGCGGTGCCGGGACGACCAGAGACGGAAGGGAGGAAAGGAAGAGACCGCGGCGGAGCCGGCAGCCAAGAAAACACGAGGAATCGGAAGCTGAGAAGAAGAGAGGCGGCCGTCGGCGGTGCCGGGACGGCCAGAGACGGAAGGGAGGAAAGGAAGAGACCGCGGCGGAGCCGGCAGCCAAGAAAACACGAGGAATCGGAAGCTGAGAAGAAGCGAGAGCGGCCGTTGGCGGTGCCGGGACGACCAGAGACGGAAGGGAGGGAAAGGAAGAGACCGCGGCGGAGCCGGCAGCCAAGAAAACACGAGGAATCGGAAGCTGAGAAGAAGCGAGAGCGGCCGTTGGCGGTGCCGGGACGACCAGAGACGGAAGGGAGGAAAGGAAGAGACCGCGGCGGAGCCGGCAGCCAAGAAAACACGAGGAATCGGAAGCTGAGAAGAAGCGAGAGCGGCCATCGGCGGTGCCGGGACGGCCAGAGACGGAAGGGAGGAAAGGAAGAGACCGCGGCGGAGCCGGCAGCCAAGAAAACACGAGGAATCGGAAGCTGAGAAGAAGCGAGAGCGGCCGTCGGCGGTGCCGGGACGACCAGAGACGGAAGGGAGGAAAGAAAGGAAGAAATGAGCAAAGAAAGGCTCCGTGAAAGACTGAGCAGAGGCGGAAGCGACACGTTGGCGTGTGCCAGACGGGACAGGCGGAGGCTAATTGTGGGAGAGTGCCCCAGGCGATGGCAGGGGAGAACGGTGGAGCCAGGGAGAAAGGCAGGGCTGGTACCTGGCAGCCCAGTCGGGCGTGTGGCTGAGGGATGTGCAGCGGAGAGTGCGGGCGATTGCCGTGATGGGGGCGTGAATAGACCGGGGTGAGCGACCGTTGAAGCGGCTGAGAGCTGGAGAGGCTGGCTCAACAGATGCACTGTGAATCGAGGCAGTGAGATCCAGAGTCCAGGAGACCATGGTGGGAGACCGTGCCAAGGGTCGTGCATGGCAGACCGTGAGAGACTTCAGCGTGGAGGCATGCCCTGGTTGGAGCAGGCAAAGGCCCAATAGGCTAGCAAGAGCCATCGCAGAACTGGTGGAGGGCCAGAGGAGACCAGCTGACAGAGGCGCCGCTGAGGCGGCGAGCGTGGCCAAAAGGCCGTCAGAGAGGGCCGGGGAGAGCGATGGAGCGAGCAGCCACCAGTCCTGGACTAAAGATGGCGGAGAGACGGCATGGGACTAGGGCTGAACGATATGGACAAAATTTCATATCTCGATATTCATGCCAGACATCTCAATATCGATACGATACGACTACGGGTTTGTTGAAAACCAAGTACTTTGGTGGAAAGTGCAGTTTTGTTTGTGACTTCCAGAGTTTTATATGCAGGACAAGCGCAGGGGAAATCTATATCTTTTATATAGTTGCTTTAGCGATATTAATATCTTGAATGTCCATATCTCAATATAGATACGATAACGATATATCTTTCAGCCCTACATGGGACCCAGATAGAATCGGGAAGGTGGTGATCTGAGGGCTGTGACGGCCGTGTCCATGGTAAAGGGCAGCATGTGGCCCAGTGTGAGAGAACATGGCGAGAAGCTGAGCGGCGGTTGGAGCGGGCGGAGGCTGCGTCCGAGGCGGAGGCCATGTCCGCGGTAGAGGGCAGCACGTTGCCCAGTGCGAGAGATCGTGGCGAGAAGCTGAGCAGCAGTTGGGGCGGGCGGAGGCCGTGTCCATGGTAAAGGGCCGCACGTGGCCCAGTGCGAGAGAACATGGCGAGAAGCGGAGCAGCGGTTGGAGCGGGCGGAGGCTGCGTCCGAGGCGGAGGCCGTGTCTGTGGTAGAGGGCCGCACGAGGCCCAGTGCGAGAGAACGTGGCGAGAAGCTGAGCAGCGGTTGGAGCGGGCGGAGGCCGTGTCCGAGGCGGAGGCCTGGCTGTGGTAGAGGGCCGCACGGGGCCCAGTGCGAGAGAACGTGGCGAGAAGCTGAGCAGCGGTTGGAGCGGGTGGATGCTGTGTCCGAGGCGGAGGCCTGGCCGTGGTAGGGGGCCGCACGTTGCCCAGTGCGAGAGAACGTGGCGAGAAGCTGGGCGGCGGTTGGAGCGGGTGGAGGCCCTGATTGACTGATGAGAGCCACAGCTGAAGCGGCTATGGGCCGGATGAATAAACATAAGATACCAGACATCATTCCTTGTTGGTCTCCTCTCCACAGCCCCGTGACCGCAGCGCAGCTCTCACGTGACAAATGAATGAAATGAACGAAAGAAAGATCTGTACTGATCCGTATGAAAGATTATGAACGAACTAAAGTGCTTGCTCCTCCTCACCACACAGCCTGAGCTGCCTGACTGTCACAAAAGAACGATACCTGTGGACCGACACAGTTGGTTGAGTCATGAACTAATCATTTCTGTTTCCTGTCGTCCTGCTGGCTGGCTGAGCTTACAGCTGCTGCCCTGTGGCGAGAGAGCGCAGTGCATGAAAATGAACGAATCGCTCTTTGAGGGGACTCATTACCTCCGAGTCATATAAAAGATTAGTTCATATTGAACGAATCGTTCGTGAACGGCACATCACTAGAGGACAGGTGAGGACCGGCTGTGGTGGCGCTGATACGTGTGGACGAGAGTAAGGAGCCGCGGTGTAACCAGTACCAGAAGAAAGGAAACGAGGCCGAGAAGAAGCGGAAGCGGTCGGACAGCGCCGGGACGGCAAGAGACGAACGGGAGGAAAAGAGAAGCAAACGAGCCGAAAGAGCTCCAGGACGGGCGGAGCAGGTGCGGGAGAGACAACCAAGAGTGTTGCAGGCGGCAGAGGCGGGGCTGCGACCAGAGGCGTGTCTAGGGGGTGGCCTAGGGTGGCAACGGCCACCCCCAGACTCTCATTGGCCACCCTGGTGGCCACCCTGACGCAGACGACACGTTGATTGGTTGCAGGTTAAGTCCATCAACTCATATGACCATACACGGGACATATCTCTATCTACTGATACAGAATCAGTTTGCCTCTTTATAGCAAACGTACTCATCTTAAAACAAGTCCATGAGAACTGATCTGTGGTCAGCACAGTTTTAACTAATGAGAGCTGTGGAGCTGCGCATGCGCAAATGTTTGTTAAGGAATTCGAAAGATGTACCGCGAGTCTCAAGATTTCGCCGAGTCAAGGAATGGATTAGATATCTACGGACATCTATCGATTAAGAGGTATGTGTAGTTTATCTGATTTTTGTTTCTAAAGTGTGAAAATTTTATCTAGCATGCAGAAGTACCGCAGTTACACGTATAAAGGCAAACGTGTGTCGTTAACAACGCGTGCTGTTACTCGTTCGCTTTTATGAGTGCAAACTATTCTTACTGAACTGAAAACGGGTGGTGTCTAAAAACTTTTCTCATTAATGTATGTCTTAGCTAATGTAATCATTCAGTGATGTTCATATTTGTTCCGTAACGTGAATTTTTAACATCTGTGATGCAGAGGGAAACTTTTCTGCCTTATTTGCACAATCTTTCACCCAGCCAGGGAGAGCAAAGCCAAAATGAAAAGAAGTGCAGATATCAAAAGCTTCTTTGTCAAAAAAAGAAAAGAGTCAGATCCAGCCAGAGCTTCCAGCAGTGATAAAGTCCAGTCAAGTCAACAGCTTAGGGACAACGATAGTGAGGAGCAATTAGCTCCACCTGCACAGGATGGTAGGTCCAGTTCTGGTGGCACCATGTGTTAATTCTTAACTTTGATATGTACATACACATTCAGTCTTTACAAGCATACACAGTTCATCAACCTATTTCCACCACAAATACACAGAAAGCTAAAATATCCCAGAGCAAAACATCAGCATATTGATTTTTTATTTATTATTTGTGTCTTAAGATTCCTCATCTTCAGCTGGCCAGCCCCCCCACCCAACTGAGTCTGCTCCAGCAGTGTCTGCAGCTTCACCTGCTCATGGTGGTATGTCAACTTCTGTGTCTTCTACATGTGTCCTCCATAAGCAGTTATCTTAAGTTGTCATCTACTGTCAACTTTGATTTCATGTAGAATATCCACTTGTCAGAGGTGGAAATAATACACAAATATTGTACTAAATTACAAATGCAGTCACATGTAAAAAATGTACTTATTTACAAGTACTAGACAAATGGCATTATTAAAATCATACTTAAAGTTACAGTTGCAAAGTAACCTTTTAAACAATGACTTTAATGATGCTAATTTAATTTGTTCAGGCTAAAGAAATGACAATGCAATAGAAAATAATGACTTTGACCTGTTTTTGTTTTTTTTATTAAATGAACTGATACAAAAGGATTATATATATATATATATATATATATATATATATATATATATATATATATTTAATGCCTGAACCTTAAATTAAACTTGAAAATTAAATAGTAAAACAATGCCAGAGGTGGAGAAAGTACAAAAATATTGTACTTCATCACAAGTACAATTATATTTTTGATATTTTACTTAATTACAGGTACAGTTACAGATTTTAAAAACTACTGAGAAAAGTTACAAGTTACAAAAAAAAAAAAAAATTAATTACAGTAATGCAAGTGCATGTAACTAGCTGCTTTCCACGACTGTCACTTGTTATAAATCAAACTCCACACTGACATACCATTCTGTTCTTTCAACCTTAATTCAAAAACATTTATAAAAAAAAATATTGGGAAAGGTATTTAAAGGTTGAATATGAAATATGGACAGAACAGCGACATCACGTGTGTCTAGGTTGTAGTTGCAACGGCAGAAAAACAACTCCAGCTGCTGGGATGCCAGGCTTGCTGCCGATACGCAAGTGACCAACAGTCTGCAGCAGCATGTCCAACAAGTAACGCAGAGGAGTTTATAACTGACAGCTAACGTTAGCCATGCTAGCAAACAAGCTAGCTTACCGATCCAGGAGGAAAGTCGCCATTTCTGTGTTTTGACTCCGTGGAAAACGTTTGAGGGTCCATTTAGTGAAGTCTTCACCTAAATTTACTCCAGGTTTTGCTCTTCTCAGGTCACTCCTCCTCAGAAACAGATAACAACATCTCCAGGGCTCTGAAGCAGCTGCTTCACTCGTCGTCTCCACGGTTTTTCCCTGCACAGGCCTGACTATGACCAAAATATTGTTTCCACACAGAGATCGCATTTGGCAACCTGCAATGGCGGCGTGTATTGGCTTATAGACGTAAATAAAATGCCATTATCGAACCCGTCAAAATTTATTTTATAATTATTTTTAGGCTAAGTATAATTTTTCTGGGAAATGTTGTATTTTCATTCTGTACACCCCCAAACGACCTGTGGTGGTATTATTTTTTAAAAAATATAGCTTTTAATAAAAATGTTCCATATTCAACCTTTAAGTCAAATGTGTCCATGCCCAGTTTGTAAATCTGATGGATATCATTTTACAACTCTAGACTCGTCGACTTCAGATTCTTTAGAGGAGAATACACGGTCTACGCCAACATTGTTAGCTGACAAGAGTGATGATGGAGATGCTCATCCTTCATCTATGGGTCCACCTGGACCTCATGGTATGTTTTAAAAATTTGATATTTTTTGTGTTGCAATACTTAACATATTTATGTGGGGCTTTTTGAAATAGTGTCTAATAAATAACATTGAATTGAGTAGTACTTTCTTGCATATGTGATAAAACTTGTCAGCACTGATCTTGATTATTCATATTTTCAGATGTTTCACAGTCCAAAGCAGCAGGTCCTACACAGCCTCACCTAAAGGTATTTCCTCGAACCCAGCAAGGCGAAAGAAAAAGGTGCTTCAGCAGTGACTGGTATAAATATCATCCATGGCTCGAGTATTCCCAACACCAAGACTCTGCCTACTGTTTTGCATGTCGACATTTTTCTTTACCGAATACTCCTGAATCTGCATTTACGTCACAATTAGGATTTTCTCATTGGAAAAAGGCAAGGTTTAAAGACGGTGGGTTTAGGCTACATGAAAAGTCAGAGGGTCATGTCAATGCAATGTTTGCATGGGGTGAGCATAAGAAGGCAGTTCTTACGGATTCATCCATACTTGATGCCATAAATGAGGCATACAACAAGAAAGTACAAGAAAACAGAAAATACATAAAAACGGTGGCTGAAGTATTACTTCTGACGGCAACTCAGAATATTGCCCAGAGAGGTCACCGCGAGACAGAAGAGGTAAACAACAGAGGAAACTTTTTAGCCATTTTAGACATGATATCAAAGCATGACCCACTGGTGAAGAAAAAAATGTGTGGAAGCCGAAATGCTAAGTATACAAGTAATACCACACAAAAATGAAATCCTAGAATGCTTGGCAAACATGGTCCGGGAAGATATCATTCGGGAAGTGAAGGACAGTGAAGTGTTCTCAATCCTTGCAGATGAAACCAAAGACCTGGGGAAAAAAAGAGCAGTTATCACTGGTATTAAGGTACTACTATAATGGAGTAGTACATGAAAGTTTTCTTGACTTTCAACAAGTGACGCAATTAGATGCTGAAGGACTTAGAGACAAAATAATCCACAGTTTGGAAAAGTATGGAGTTGAGTATAAATCCAACCTTGTTGGACAAGGATACGATGGTGCAGCTGTGATGAGTGGGAAACACTCTGGGGTGGCAGCTAGAATAAAAGCAGAGGCAAAACATGCCGTTTACATTCACTGCAATGCACATTGTCTCAATTTAGTACTTGTTGATTCTGTGAAGGCAATCCCAGAGGCTGATTGTTTTTTTTCACTACTGCAGAGGCTTTATGTTTATATGTCTGGGTCGTATGTTCATCAGAGGTGGCTGGATGTGCAAAGAAATGTATAAAGGTCAGCCAAGGGAATTGCAGAAACTCAGTGACACAAGATGGGCATGCAGATACTTGGCCTGCAGGAATCTAATGGACAGATTACCTGCTGTACTTCGCGTCTTGCATGAAATTGACTCGGAAAACAATGGAGAAAGATCTGTAGATGCCCGAGGTTTGCTAAGTCAGTTAGACTTGAGCTTTGTTAGTCTTCTTGCAACTTTCCGAAGGCTCCTTGGGGATGTCAAGGTGCTATCTGACACCCTCCAATCTCCTTCACTTGATTTAGCCATGGCAGTGGATTTAGTTATGGCACTTAAAGACTCATTTCAGGAGTACCGAAGTGAATCATCATTTGTTGATGACCTGTGGAAGCATATTGTGGAGACTGCCACACAGTGCAACATAGCTATTGAAGCTGCAGTGAAAAAAAGGACTCAAAAGTAAGCTCCCGATTAGGTGAGTCTGTCATAATGTCTACAACAGGTCAGCGCAGTTGCAGAGATGGTGACATTGATAAGGAGACATTCAGGAAGACAATCCTCTACCCCATTGTGGACATAATGATTGGAGAGATGGACAGGCGTTTTTCTACAGAAAACTGTGACATAATGACAGGAATACATGCTCTGGATCCAAAAAGTCAAAGTTTCCTTCAAGAGGGGCAAGTCTTTCGCTTAGGAGAAATTTATGAAAGTGATTCAGAGGATCTCAGTCATGAACTTCACCAACTGAGGAGGCTTTTACAAAGAAAAATCCAAAGTGGAATGCAGAAGTTGTCAAGTATTACTGAACTTGCAACATTCCTTGGACCACATAAAGATGTGTTTCATGAACTTTTTCGTCTGTGTAAAATAGCCATAGCCCTGCCAATAAGCAGTGCAGCATGTGAGCGCAGCTTCTCTGCTCTCAAACTCATTAAGGCCCATTTGCGTACTACTATGGCAGATCACAGACTGAGCAACCTGGGTGTCCTCAGCATTGAGGCCAGAAGAGCTAAGTTACTTGACATGGACAAGTTTATTAAACGCTTTGCCAGTGATCACAAAAATCGGAGAATTAATCTTATTTAGGATGGAAAGACACAGAAGTTTTATTTTATTATGGTTTACATAAAATGACTTTGTAGCAGGAAGTGTGAGGTAAAAACCAGAACTTGCAACGTTTTATTTAAGTCTTGTGTCTGAGGAAGCACTTTGAAGAATGAGAACTAAAATCCTTACTGTATGACTATAGTATTATAGTTTTCTATTGTTCTTGAGAGATCAAAAGTTAAGATTACATTATTTCAGTGCAAACTGGAGTTGAGATTCATTTGGTGTATGTTTTTATTGAACACCTTGATGCCACCTAATGTTGCAAATTTGTGACGAACCACCTCTGGTCTTTTTTATTTAATTTGTTTTTATCTTATTTACATAATATATTCATTTTGATCAACTTGCTTCTATTTATGTTTTTATTTTATTTACATAATTTATTCATTTTGATCAATTTACTTTTATTTATGTATTCTATTTATTTATCTTTTATTTATTGTAAGTGTATTTAATTTTTTTTGTAGTTTTATGAATTTTTACTGCATTTAGTTTACTTTTATATGATTTTAAATCAATTCATGGTATTAAGGAGTTAAAATTTCATAATTCTATGTGTACATGCTAATTTCTTGTTTGAATAAAAAGTCACATGAATCATCACTTTGACTTATAGAAGTTTTCATGATTATACAGTATAATTCATGTTAAAAGCAGAAGAATTTTACTAGATAGCGTGGGAAGAAATGAAGGCTATATTCCACTATAACAAATGGCTCAGAGAATGTGTAGCCTATCCTGACATACTCACTGATAATTAAAACAAACATGATGAAATAATCACATCTTCCCAGAGACTGCGATGGGTGGCAGTCAAATAGAAAATTTAATAGATGTAGTGTAGAATAGGTTGATTTGGTATTGTTCAGAATGTAATGTTAGATTTAGATTTGATTTGTGATTCAGTTGTGCACTGGTTAAAGTAATGCAACATAATGAAAATCAGTATTGTGCTTTTTGATCACCTGCAATCTACCTGCCTATGCCATGGCCACCCCACACTGGCTCTATGGCCTGTGTTGGCCACCCCAGTAAAAATGCTCTGGACACGCCACTGGCTGCGACGTTGCGAGAAACCGGCCAGGAGGAAGCCGACCGGAGGAGCAGGAAGTGCCGAAGACCTGGCACCGCTGGCGGGAACTGTTTGGGCAAGAGAAGGCGGCCGCGGGCCGGGAAGCTGGTCAGACTGCGGTGCGCCGCTCGAACGGCGTGGAGGCTGCAGGACAGCGGGTCCGAGGAGCGAGAAGAGCGGCGAAGCCGGCGGCCATGAGGCCCGACCGTGCGAGGAGGAGAGACGATCCGTGAACCGAAAGGTGAAGACACGAAATGCGTGGAGTACAGGCGGAGTGTCGGGCTGCGGTTGGAGCGCTGGGAAACTAGTCGTCCGAGGAGAGCAGCCGCCCACAACGGTTACAATGGACGATCAGCAATGAGGGAACGAGGGCCACCGGCGGGCGAGGAAGATGATGAGAAGCAGCGACCGCAGCAGCGGCTGGAACGTCGTCGAGAGAACGAGAAACTGAGTTGATGAGGTGAGCGAGTATTTAAGGCTGCTCGGTGATTAGTGAGATTGGAGGCAGGTGTGGTTGAGGCGTGGTCCTGCTCCTGAACCTATGTTAATGAATTAACCTCATGTATGGATTTCTTTAACTTCCGAAATCTTGCGATATTTCATCATTCTACAGCAAAATCTCGCGAGAATTCATGAAATATTGAGAGTTTGTAGCAGAACGATGAAATCTCATGAGATTTTTTAAGTTAAATAGATCAACACCGCATTTTAAAATATCGATATCGCAATATTTCAGTGTATCAAAATTTTTCCCACCCCTACTTTTCAAAATGTTGGAAACAGATAGCAAAACTGCAATTTGCAATGACTGCTTATTTTTTTTTAGCTTTAATATCAGCATCGATATCAATTATTGGCCACATGAGTTTTAAAATATTGGCATATTGGATATCGGCCAAAATTCCAATATTGTGCATCCCTAATCTACTGTCAATAGATTTTGCAAGTGAGGGGGGCACAAAGCATTTTTATTAAAGAGGACACCGAACCGGTTTCCTTATTGTTGGCAGCAGGTAACTTCTTCATTTAACCTTTGTTTAAACTGCAATATGGTGAGAAGTTGCTGTGTTGTGAACTGCTATAACCATTCTCATGACCACAGATGTGATCATATAAACCCAGGAATAAATTATCAGTTTTTACACACCGAAGGAATATGGACACCATAGATGTGGCAGAGACGTCTTATGGCCATGGATTGCAGCTGTAACCAAACATCACCTCCAATCAGAATATCTCCCCACATACAATAATAATACCAGAATGGATTGATTTGCTGTATAATGATGAATGAATCAGACATATAAAATAAACTGATATTATTACTCACTAATAATAATAATAATAGCAACAACGATAATAATAAAGTAAATGATAATTATCATTATTATGTTATGTACAAGTGCCTTTGGAGGCCCACAAGGACACTTTACAACATTAAAAATACAAAAACAACATACAATATCCACTACGACCTACACAGACAACAGTCCAGGTAGGACAGGTGAGATAAAAGGCAGTGTTTGTGATTGAGGTCCAACAGGTGGGAGTCTGGATCTGAAGATGGAAACAGGATCAGAGTTCTGGATGTTCTGGAACAGAGCTGCAGGTCTGGGGAGGTTATAACCTCCTGAGGAGGTATATTTAAGTTATGACTCCCATTAATATGAGGATGTGGTGACGGTGCTGCAGTGGATCACAACACAACCATAAACACTTTGTACAAGAAGCTGACAGTAACGTTGAGGAATTCCTGTTTTACATAGTTTACATGAAATTGTGCATTATTTTATTACAATACAGTGAGTTGATCAAACTGAAGAGAAAGCAAACAATAATTAACATAAATGCAGTCGATCTGATAATGTTACCCGTGCATAAAAGTAGCCGCTAACATTAGCATAGCTCCTGGTTCACGTTTCTGTAGAGGATTTCCTGGAGAAGCTTGGCTGTAAATTCATGTCAGATATTCACTCCTGGTGTAATGGGGGTCCAGCTCTTCAACTCCGCATGTTTTCTTCATGTATCTGTAGTTGCATTTTTGTTGACTTTTTTTGGCCGGTTATTGCAACTGTAAGCTTCACAAAACACGAGCATAGTCGCTCGCTCTGTTTTACTCTGGTGAGTGAACGACCCAACCAATATGGCGGCGACGCACGACGCGATCCAGCACGTAATGAGGGGTCTACGTATATAGGTCTGTGCGATCTACCCTTTATTTTACTCCCGTATACCACAATGCAATGTGACCATGTTTTGTGATCCCAGAAGAAGAAAAATGGTGAAGCAGCTTTTCAAATAAATAAATGAATGTTAGTAACTTTAAAGTACCAGTACTTGCTTTATTGGCGTTGTTGTGTAGCTTTTAACAATAACGGTATTTCTTCGTAGCAGGAAAGTTGTCTAATTGTTCATAACTGTTATCACTACTGCACGTCGCTGCAATACCTGGCGCATCTGCTGATGTCAACCCATATAGTGACCGAAATCTCCTCTTGTCGTTGCCTACATAGTGTACATGATATAGTGGACTACATAATATACACAATGTAGGAAATAGGCAGTGAGTAGATGAGTGAAAGTTTTCGAACACAGCTCAGGTATTCGCCTTATTTTGCCCCGCCCACTTCTAAACATCCTTACAGAGTTGTGTTGACGCTTGTGTTGAAGCCAAGCCGTCAAGGGAGCGTGCACAAACTGAAGCTATAACGTTGTTTACTACCATGATAAAAGTCTTGTCCTTCGTAGTTCCACTTTTTAGTGTCTTTCAGTTGATCTGGATCGTTTGATGACGGCAGAAGAATCCATAACTATCGCTTACAGTGTGAATTCACTGCGACCGTCTTCTTCCTGTATCAAAACTGTCAGGGACGCAGCGTCATTTGACGTCAAATCTGCAGTACAGCGCGGGAAACTTGGCCACCGAATCGCAAGGCAACGGAGAGAGCCGTGGGTGGGCTCGTTCTTTTTGGTTTTTAACGCTTCATCACCCATTAGTATTAAAAACTGGACGTACTTGTTTATTCTTTCACAGTTCCTGCCTCTAGTCTCTCTAAATAAACATGAACACAAATATTTTTTTCCTTTTTTTTCTTGTTGTTGTTGATACCAAAATGTGTTTGCTTTTACACACTTTATAAACAAATGTAAAATCTAAGTTTGATTTGTTTATCAATCTTAGAACAAATAACAAAACTCACCTGTTTCCTCAATGGTGACATCATCGCTGTCTTCTGTGTAGAAAACTGGTTCTCCTCTTCCTCCTCTGCAGCGGTACAGACCTCCCTGTGAGACTCTGATGACTCCACCTGGTTCATTGTTGTTTCCAACATGAACTGCAGGATAAACTGGTGACCCATCTCTGAACCAGTATAACTTCCATCCAGCAGAGTTCTCCACAGAGCAGATCAGTGTCACACTGCCTCCTACTGGTATGACTGCTGGTGTGACTGGACTGTCTGCTTTCAGACTGGCTCTGGGTTTCCCGGCTGGTGAGTTGTGGGGAAAACACAAACAAACAAACAAAAACAAATATCTCATTAGAATACGTGTTTCCATGAACACAGCTTTTCAAAGTCATCACACAGTTTAATATTTATAAAGTCATTTATTTTTACCCCCACTCACACCAGCTAATGTTAAAGCATTTTGAATTGTTTGCTGTGAAATGTGCTGTAAATAAACTACATATTTCCACTGATCTGTTCACCTGCTGAAACACAAATTGATCCTCATTGATGAGATGCCAGGATCAACGGTGTCAAAAACCAAGATAAGATCCAACAAAACCAAAACTCTTTAGTCTGCACTTGTCCTGGTGTCACTTGACTCAATAACACACGCTGAGCATCAGCATCATCATCATCTTCATCTCTATGTGGCTAAGCATCAGAAAGCCTCTACAACAAGTTGACTTGAATCCTTTTTTGTCAGTTTTGCTGAATTAACAAGTTACGTTCAGACAAGTTTGGTTTGAGAGTTGCCATCTTGTACCTCACTCTCCCTGTAGCACCAGCAGCTTTGTTGTGATCTTGTCATTCATACAGATCTGGGCATGAAAATGTTCCTCCTTTTTCTGCCAGAAGTGGTGCAGTAATAGTGCAGTAATAGTGCACTATTACTGCACTATCACTGGCTGAACGATTTTTCCCGCAAATACGGCATCACGTCAAAGTCCAAACTTGCCATGTGGTAACGTCCTTGTTCCGGGCATTCATTTATGCTCTGAAGTCGTTTCCCCTGAGCACACAGGTGTTTCTCTGTGTGATTGAATTTGCAGACAAGTCACTGGTAAGTGGCTGGCAGTCAGTTGAAAGGGGAACTTTTTCATGCCCAGATCTGTGACACCCTCCATTTGTCCCATTATCTTTACCCATGATTTTGTATGAAGCCCTTTAACTGTTGACTGAGTGTGTGACACGATCACACTCACACACACATAAGTAACTGACATTGTATCACAGCAGTCAAGATATAACTTTATTAATGGAGCATATTTAGAACATTTTTAAGGCAAACAAAGCCCTTTACAATTAATCATTCATTCAGTCCACGTTACACTCTGCAGAGTAAACTGTGGCTCACTGTGCTGATAAACCACAGTTTCCCTGGAGCAGTCTGATGGAAACGTGGAAGCTGATCCATGTCACAGGTTAGCTGCCACACAACTAACAAATAAACAAAATAATAATAACAACAACAACTATTATTTTTATCATTATTATTATAATAATTATTATTATAGTTCAGAGATGGTGCCCTTCTTCAGACTCTTCAGGAGTCTGAAGAAGGGCACACGCCCGAAACGTTACTTGTATTCTGCAAATAAATGTCAATGGGAGCTATATGCAGGTTGTGCGGACCGGTTTTTCTTTGCTATCGTAATCTAACACGACACAGAATTTGGACTAAACACAGTAAACAGGACTTGTGTGATACTGACAAGCTGATGGCTTCACTCCACTCTGTTGTAGAATTTGAGTCATCACTGTGTTTACACTGACACTGGTAATCTCCACTGTCGGACTCAGAAACAGTGAAACTCCAGTGTTTACTGTGTCTCCACTCTGTATATGACCCAGGAGTACCAGGAGTTCTCCATCCACACATCCACTCAGTGGTTTCACCTCCCTGGACCTCACATGTCAGAGTGATCGACTCTCCACTGAACATCTGAGGCCAGTCAGGTCGTCGTTGTGTTACAGCAACCTGGTTGGAAACTGTTTCCACAGATATGAACAGAAACATGAAAATCATCAGAAAAAATTACCTTGTGAAATACTTTTTCATAAAACCATTAATCTCACAGATTATATTGATCCTGACATCATGACTTCTATCAGTGTAGCAGGCTGGTTCTCCTCTTCCTCCTCTACATCTGTAGATTCCTCCCTGTGACACACTCATCATTTCCTTCTCTTCATCATTTGTTCTGATCTGAACATCAGAAGTGTGTGAGGTTCGTCTGAATTAGCCCGGTTCACCAGCCCGACCAACACCGAGATACACTGCAAGTCAGTCTGGGTTCCCTCCACTGGAAAGGGATTTTCACTCCAGTAAAAAAATTGACCGGACCAATCACAGCGTGGGAGGCGGGACTTTACAATACGTCTTTTCTCAGTTCTGTAACCATAAACAGTCAGAATGGCGGCTGCAGAGGAGCGATGATATAACGATGCCCTTTCTGACGTCTAAAATAAGCCGCATGTGTCCTTAAAACCGTAATAACTTGCTGCTCTGAGGAATTTCCTCTTACAAAGAGATGTTTGCCGTCTTTTTTCCGCGTTTCTCTGATTGGTTCTCTCCACTTCAGCTTGTTCCTGTTAGACCCGCCTCTCATCTTGCATTGCAGTCTCCAACAGAGGGAATCCAGACTGACTTGCGTGTATCTCATACATGGCGTTGCTCAGGCATGCCATGATGTTTTTTTTTCCTTCTAAACGCTACAACAGTTCTCTTTTTCAACCAAACTAAATTCACCATCACATCATCTTGGCATACAGTAAGTGCATGTAGCTTTCTCAGCTCTGAGTCATGCAAAGATCTGGACAAATGCTCCAACTCATTCTGATGAGCAGAAATGCTCCTTGCAGAGTTGAGTCTTTAGCTTGTTCTTCAAAGTAGGTACGGACCGTGCAGGTCGGACAGAGTTTGGTAGGTCATTCCACCATCAGGGAACAAGAGAGGAAAATGGTCTGGCTACTGATTTCACACCGCAGCATGGTGGAAACACCAGGTATCTTTCACTGGCTGAGTGTAGCTGTCAAGAGGAAATGCAGCTCTGAGTGAAGGAAGCAGAAGCTGTTTGGGTTATTGTTTGGTAAACCAGAAGCAGAGCTTTGAACTTGATGTGCTGCAACTGGAAGCCAGAGCAGAAAGTTTAACAGCGGAGTGACAAAAGCTCTCTCGGGCAGGTTGAAGACCAGACGTGCTGCTGCATTCTGGATCATCTGCTGAAGTTTAACTGAGCACACAGGGAGGCCAACCAATACGGAAACAGTAGTCAGTGCTTAACATGATCAGAGCCTGAACCAATAGCAGTGCGTCTGTTCTGTCTGATTTTCCTGATGTTGGAAAGTACAAGTCAGCAAAACCGAGGCTACGTTGTTGTTAAAGGTCAGCTGGTTGTCTAACATGACACCAATGTTCCTAGCAGAAGACGTACAAGTCTGATGGAGTCCAACTGCATGTTTATCTGAGGTAATAAATGACTGGTTGGACAGACAATCAGCTCAGTCCTGGACAGATTTAGCTGAAGGTGGCGATCCTTCATCCATGCAGAGATATCAGAAAGACATGCTGATATTCTCTCTGAAAAAATAAATAAATAAAAAAATAAGACTGGTCCTGTCCAGCATCATGGGAAGCAGAATGATGATCTAATTGCTTCATTGTGTTGAACAGATTTGCTTTGCCAAGAGGAGCTTTATAAATGTAAGGCTCCTCTTGATATTCTGAATTTATTCATTTCATTTCATTTTATTTAATTGAATTCATCCCTGTTGCCAGCTCATGCAATCTGGACACTCATCCTTGATAGGAGTGGTGAGGCCGAACAACACCAGATTTAAGAGGAGTTAATAATGTGGATTATTATAGATTTGATGGTAGGTAGGATGCTCTGCAGGATGTTGAGAGGAACAAGATGAAGAGGACAAGTCGTATGGTTTGAGTCAACTAGAAGTTTAGAGACTTTGTCCTTGTTTAGAGAACAGGAAGAGCAGAGAGAGGAACCAGTAGCCGGGTGGAGCTGAGATGGTCAGGCTCAGAGAACTGGTTACTGATGGTAGCAACCTTCTCAGTGAAGGAAGCAAACTTTTCTGCAGTCAACCCAGTAGGTGGCTGAGCAGGTGGTGGAGAGAGAAGAGAGTTAAACACCATGAACAGTGTTCGGGTGTTGGGAGTGTTTTGGATTTTGTTCTTGTAAAAGTCTCTTAGCAGCCTTTAGGGTGGATGTAAAAAATGAACGTTTTTGCTGTATTCAGACAACAGGTTCAATACAAAACATAACTCAGTGGACATTTACTGGAGAATAAATTCCAGCATCATTCTTAAACAGCTTATTTCTTAGGTATATTTACTTTTTAAAATAATAACAATATTGTTCAGCAAATATGAATAAATATGAGTAAAATCTGGATATTTAACCTTTATTATGCTGGTTTTTCAAAGAAAACCTCAAACTTCATGTTAGAGATCAAAGCTCATGACTGACTGCATTTACAATCTGATAATCAATAGGAAGTATTTTCTAACTTGAATCCATATTAATTATACATTTGAATGAAGTATGAATTCTGTAGGGTTTGTTTGTTTGTTTTAGATTGATAACAAAAGGGATTCAACACCTGTTACAACTGTATAATTATTTTTTATATTATTTGGTGCTTTGGTTACATCAGCAGTTTTTTGGAAGCTGCAGTAAGTCGGGTTCACAAAGGAAAGAAGATGGAACACAACACTGCTCATTAAACATAGCAGGTCTTTATGATGAAAGAAATATGATCTGAGTAATGGGGGCCTGGACCCTGGTAGAGCTCTATGTCTACGTAGCAACACCCCCACATATAGAAACAGGAATTACATTACAAACAGAATATGAAAAGAAGCAAAAGAGATTATAAATGTTTCTTCATAACAGAAATTTCTCACCTTCAGCAGCAACATCACTGGGTTCAAGGAGCACTGCAATAAAGAGAAAACCTCATTAGATTCACTTCACTACGGAAGCCGAGAGTGTTTTTTTCCGCTGTTATTCTTTTTTTCACCATTTTCTTGAGATGACAAGTTAATTTTCTTGTTCTCTCAGGATAACAGCAAACGTTTTCTTGAGAAGAGATAAATAAGGTTCCTCCTTCTCCGTTCATTTTCTAAGGAACATGTGTGATGAGGCTAAAATCACTTGCTCTCTCCAGCCAAGCAGCAGGCGACATTCGTGCATGTGAAATTCTGTGCTCGTTAACGTAGACGTGCACACGGGGGCTTGTGATGTGACAAAAGAAAGCTGAGGAATGTTAAACCTTTGTACAACCAATCACAAAGGCTTTCATGAGCTGAGAGCAGCGACACTCTGCAACCTGCAACTACTGTCAACATGAAGGAACAGATGGTTGTAGCCGTCTGTGACTTTCCCATTTACCACCACCCTCTGGACTGGAGTGTGAACAGGAGAATGACCACATAAAAACACAAGCACATGGCCGACAGAATGTATGATGTGATTGGATCTGTGATTTTAACCTTTGATTGGACCCCATCAGTTGCTGATCGATCGGCACCATGTCTAGAAATGACGGCTGTGTCTGGGGTGCTGTTTGCCGGGTCTGACGGGCATGCTGGGACACTGTGGGCCAACCAGCGGTGGAGAGCCGCGAGGAAATGAAGACTGGAACCAGGAGGGTTCTCAGAAACTGGATCACAGGAGCATATTTTCTTCTAAGTGTATTTCTTAACCTTTTTCTTTGACCACTTGTTTTAATGAAGCATGTGGAACTCTGCATTCTGGTGTCTCCCCCTGCAGCCTTGTAGGCTTAAAGAACCGTCACCGCACACCATGAACCCCTGGGTCCTGCATGACATCTGCCTTGAATCCAGCAGCAGTTAGACTGGAAACCAGCACTGCTCCCAGTCACAAACACACTTAATAAATCCCAGTTTAACTTATTAATGCAGGCTACATCTTATTGGATGATTCTTATTACCAAATGACAGGGCCAGCGATTGGCAGGTTTGAACCTGCACAGTGTGAGCATGTGCTTTCTCCCGGCTTTCTTCTACGGTACAAACACATAAGATCAGGCTGATTGAGTCTCTAAATTCATGCAGTGAGTGAGCGTGAGTCTGATTGAATGTTTGTTGCTCTGTGTTGGTTCTGTGATGGATCAGGAGCAGCTCCAGCTTCCTCACCACCCTGCTTCTCAATTTGGTATAAAACAAGAAATTTTTCTGATTTTAACGGGATAACAGTCATTTTTAACTACATAAATTATCTTGTTATATCAAGAGAACGGTGTTTTAAAAAATATGCGACCATGACCGCTCTCGGCTTCCGTACAACACTGATGATCATTTGAAACATTTAAATAAATAAAGGGAAGTATGAATCAGCAAAAGGAAAAAAGAAGAAGCACATTAAAACCAAAAACATGAGAAAATCATTTCTACAACTTAACCAATGTAAATATTATTTACATACTTCTTCAGTAAGTAAGTGAATTTTTATTTATATAGCACCTTTAAAGATAAAAATCACAAAGTGCTTCACAGTAAAACACAAAACAAAACAGAGAAAAAGCAGGTGTCATGACTCAGTCTAACCTGAGTCAACAATCTAAAAACCACAAGTCTGTTCTTCTCAGAGAAACACGTTAAACCAAAGATACACAGTAATTCTCACTATGTAGAATTATTTTCTATAATCTGCAGACAGAAAGTCAGTGATGTACTTACAGAATAATCCCAGCACACAGAGGAGAGAGAGACCCGTCATCACATCCAGTCCTGCTGCAGATAATCAGAAAGTTTTCTAACCTGCATCAACAGTAATGATGAAGATGATGTTACATCTGACATGTATGTGAGACTAATGGCTTTCAAACCTCTACTGTTCTTCATAAAACCACCTCTGTTTCCTTCCCTTTCACACCAAACTCAGAGGCATCAGTAGTTTTGACCGCAGCAGTTGGTTGTCATGGTTACATTTCCTGTCCACTGCAGAGACATTTTAGCTTGTTTCATGAACAGAAGTCTGAGGAAAGTTTTAACAAATATAATCCCTAAAGAAGTACTTCTATACTTCTAGATAAAGGACCCGTTGTGTGGATATATAGTTATTTATGTAATTGTGCTGTTTAGTTTTCAAAAAACAGTTTTCTCTGAGTGTGTTTATATTTTCTTCTCCTCTTTTTGTGCATCCATTTCTTCAAATGTGAAGTTACTAAAGTGATCAGTTGCATCTTCCTCACCAGCTCCAGACACCTGAACTTTTACACTCATCTGTTCATCTCTCACTCATCCCTCATTCACCATCACTGTCTCCAACCAGCTCTCCATCCCTGTTACAGACCTCCATCTTTGTTTTGTCGTCCACTTTCATTCCTGCCGTTCGGTTTCTGTTACATTCAGTAAATCTGAGTCTGTTTCTCTTGACTTCACTGTGCATGGCTGCCTTTGTGTCAGCTTCCATTTTGCTGTGATTAGGATCAAAATGAGGACTTTAGTGAAATAAATTGATGATTGTAGGAAATAGATCCTGCCTTCAGGCTGCTTCAGACAAAGTACTTTTATTTGAAGACACATCCTTGAATCTTGAATCTTATCTTGCATCACATTAAGATTATGAAAATGATTATATATTTAGCTATCACCATTTCTGTTTTCTCATAATAAAAATATTGCTTCACTCGTGTCAGAGGAGAACTGGAAGCTGGTGTTTATTCAACCATCTAC
>JALJCO010008577.1:0-50925 GCA_023101725.1 Atherinomorus stipes | reverse complement strand
AAGCGGAAACTAAGCGGCCACGAAGCGGAAACGAAGCGGAAACTAAGTGGCCACAAAACGGAGACGAAGCAACGACTTTTAATAGCAGTGAACAGCTGTTCAGATGTCGGAAGCTTTTCCACTTGAAGCGCATTGTTGCATAAAAAGCTTTTCTCAGCTTTTTGGTCAAAAGCAGATTTGCTGCAACTACCCCATGTTCTCCTGCAGATTACTGAAGTACAGAAAAAGCTAGAAACAAATGTTTTTTCAATAAAAAGAAGAGAATCTAAGCTTTCCATTGGTAGATTCAGTGTTTGCATTGGCATAGTACACAATGTTCTGTGGCTCCCAAAATCAGTGAAAATGCTTAAAAACCCTAAAAATCATCCTCAAAATTATACATACCCTCCAATGAACAAAAATGCTAAATTCACAAGATTAATTCAAATAACTGAAGAAACTTATAATAAATAAAAATTTACAAAATTATAATTTAGTGAAATAAAATATTGCTTTTGAATTGTGGTTGAAAATAATAATTGCAAAAAAAAAAAAAACTGTCTCAGACACATCAGAGCATCTTTCCCATGAACATGGACCAACATACCTGTCAGCAGGTGCAGACGTCTGATTGGACGTTACAGAAACACCTGATTGGCTCAAAGTGTTGCTCAGCAACATTTTAGTTTTCAGAGCCCCATCATGCTTGTTTACTTGTTTATTTTTGTGTTTTTAACATTTCTGTTCAAGTCAAATTCAGAATCAATGTCCTGATTTTCATAGAATTTTTATTTATTCTTATTTTTGTCAGTTTCTGAGTTCACTGACAGCTGATTTTTTCCTACTTTGATTGGAGGGTGTGAATAATTTTGACGTAAACGTCCTTCCGTAACTCGGCTGTAGGTCGTATATCTGATGGAAATCTGCCGTTCTCGCAGCTGGTGACGGAGATAAAAACCGACCTGGTCTCTGTCCGTCACTGCCAAGTCAAACGCAACAAACTTCCTTTCCCCCGGAGCTCCAAAAGTCCCCTGAACGCACCACCAGTCATACAGCGACTGCCGTCTGACATCATCGTGGTCGCTGTGATTGGCCAACGTGTCGTTTACACACTCATTCTGATTTTACAGCATTTCCTAATCCATCTTTGCAGAAAGGGCAGGACGCCCCCCCCTCCCCCGATTCTACGTCACGGTGACGCGGGACCTCAGAGGCCCACGCTCAGACCCGATGATGCAGCAGCTCACGTTTGTCCTGATCCAGGACCGAGCCACGAAGCCTCACATCTGTACTGCAGGATGATCTGAAGTAGGCACCGACCGATACAGATGTTTTTAAGCCCAATACCGATATTTTTTAATCAGCTTCAGCCAATACAACCGGACGATATTTGGGGCCAAAACTGAGTTTTAGGGCTGAGAAAAACTATTGATACACTGAAATATCACGATATTTTCATATGCGGATTTCATATTGATTTTTTAAAACGCGATACTGATCTAGTTTACCAACGAAATCTCGAGATCTCATCGTTCTCTTACGAAATCTCGCAAAATTTCGCAATGGAACGATAAAATCGCGCGAGATTTTGTTTACAAAATAGATCGATACCGCATCTTTAAATATCGATATGATATTGGCAGATGAAAATATCGGGATATTTCAGTGTATCGATATTTGTTCCCAGCCCGACTGCACTTGACCCCAATATTAAGATAATGTAGGATACAATGAAAAATAACTGTGAAAACTCTTCTGAGATAAAAAAAAAAAGATACAAAGCACCTCAAATATAAAAGATATATATATATATATATATTTATATATATAAAAATAAAAGAGAAACAGTGCATTTGTATACAAGTATTAAATCTAAACATTAAACCTGTAGTTAATATATACACAAATATATATATATATATATATATATATATATATATATATATATATATATATAAACTTCCTCCTGTGAAAATGTGATTTCGAAAAATATCTCTTTGCAAGATCTCGTTGTTCCATCATCGTTGGTCCAACATGTAGAAAAGTCCCTGTTATCCTGGAAGAACTTCATTTCCCAGCATTCCTTTCAGAGTCACGTGACTACAGTGCAGCTGCTGCTGCTACAGACTGACATAATACCTGCTAGTATCTGATATATGGTAGTATCTGATACCTGCTAGTATCTGATATCTGGCTGAGTTCAGGAGATTTTGGGATCTTTGTTGTCGGAGCAGACTATAGTTGTATCTCTCAGAATAGTTGATGCAGAGATTCGTATCGTATGATATCGTATGATATCGGAAATGAGGAGTTGGACAATATCGGTATTTTGGATATCGGTCAAAAACGTGAGGTTGAGTTTAAATGCGGCACCTGGGGACCATGGAGTCGCCGCCTCTCAGGGTGGTGGGGTCCAGCTCAAAGATGGAGGAGATGTCCATCCCATCAGGAACAGGCACCAGCGAGTACATGATCTTCTCCTGGGGGGCCCGAAGACGGCCTCGGAGAGCTTCGTTATCTCCATCCAGCTGGAGGAGGAAAACACGGCGTCAGAGAGGAGGTGCTGCAGAAAACCCAGTCTGACACTCCGATCGGCAGAAACACAGCAGACAAGCCGAATGTGCACGATTCCTGATCACGTCTGAATCCTAAAACTGCACATTTTATCTGCATATTAAGTTAAATCACTCTGTTTCAGATCACTGAGTCTTTCACTCCCAGTTTTAGCTGTGAAAACTTGTTTTAAGGTCTTCATGTACCAGTTCATACGCAGACTTCATGTAATAACGGCCTAAAACAGGGTTCTAGCAGGTTCTACTAAGTTAAACTTAAGACCTTTATGAATCAAATTTAAGACCAACATGACACATTACAGAAACATTCAAACGATCAAGAGATTCAAAACTTTTGATTCATTTAGAATTAAAAATCTTTGCATTAAAAAAGAGACCAAAACAATTCAGTCCTTAAACTGATACCAAAACCTTCTTAACCAAAGGAACTTTCCCAACATCTCACTAATATCCGTCTCCATCAGCCGTCACACCGAAGCCGTCAGACATGATGAGATTTTTATGAAGAAAAACTGAAAGAAAACTTTAAATCATAAAAACAAGTCGTTTAATTTGTGGTTTAATCATCACGTACGAACACTCGTACAGCAGCAATCTGAGCTTCTTATAAAGACAGAATCAATTTCTGATTGATGTATTTTATTAGTCGCTTATCAATAATTATTATTATTATTATTATTATTATTATTATATGTTTAAATTTAATAGAATTTTTTTTTTATTTCACCATTATTATTTTTATAAATAATTTTTAATTTCATTCAATTTAAATTTCATAATTTTTTTAATCATTTTTCGTTATTATCAATAATAATCATTTTAAATTAAATTTAATGAAATTTGATCAAATTTTTTATAATGTTATCAATAACAATTTCAAATTCAATTTGATTTAAATGTCATAATTTTTTAATAATTATTTTTATTCTAATAATCATTGTTATTATTAATAATGATCATTTTAAATTTAATTGAATTTAATTAAATCTAATTTAAATTTTATTAATCTTTTAGATCATCATTATTATTATAAATTATTATTTTTATGCTTAATCTAGGTGGCCAACGCTTCTCAGGATATGAATAGAAGTAAAAAATTAAGACCAGTCTAGATCAAATTTAAGAGCTTGGATGGAAAGCTTGTTGTTTTTAAGACATTTTCAGGCCTTAAATTTAAATCTGATAATGTGAAGAGTTTTTATGAGCCTGCAGGAACCCTGTAAAAATAAGCTGAAACATTCATTTCAAGTTTCTTATGAAGAGAAAAACATTCAAAACTATTGTAATGCTTCTTTTCAGTGTTGCTTTTTTACGTTAGAGAGAAATGATCTTAACACAAGAGAAACTAAGCAGGAACTCCTGACCTGGTATCAGCATCTCCTTTAAGATCTTTGCTTTTAAATGAGGAAGAAACACTGAAAAGAAGCGTTCAGTCTCACAGTCTAGAGTTTCCATGTTTTTCTTACTTCCACAAATCTTGCTCAGTGTAATTATCTCTAATTATCAGTGTTTTTAACTCATATTAAACCAGTGTCGTATAAAAATATGCCAACGATTTGCAGCCATAGTGAAGCGTAGCAGGCAGGTTTGACCCAGAAGCTCCATGTGAGTCCTGAATAAGCAGAGAGGTGATCGGAGGGATGATGGCGCCACCGTGTGGTCGCCTGCTGCTGATGAAGACGCTGCTGATGAAGATGCTGCAAAAAACCAAACCTACACGAATATTTATACGAATATCTCATCACACTCAAAATAAGACAAAATCGCCTAAAGAGGAGCATTTCAGGGAGATATGGGAACTTGTTTTTTTATTTATTTATTTTCATTTTTTTATTCTGAACTAAAATTAAAAGTAATAATAAGTAATAATATTTTTTTTAAAAAACATCGTTCAAAAAAAGAGTTTTGGAAGAAGTTTAGAAAAACGTATCAGGTCCAAAAACCTTTAGTCAGACAACTTAAATTTAACATTCGCTGTCATTTAACAAAATCTTTTGACACAGTACAGCATAGTTACTGTAATAAGAACAAAAGTATACAGTCCACTAGAAAAGTATATTGATTATTAACAATATTAGAGAATACCCAATAACTGTACTCACTTTGTAAATCACAATATAACGAAGTTTTCACTATAAATAATCATAATTCTCATTATCACTATATTATCCTTAATAATAATAATAATAAAAAATAATAATAATAATAATAATAATCACCTCTTTGTAAATCACAATATAACATTTTACTATAAATAATCATAATTCCATTATCACTATATTATCCTTAATAATAATAATAATAATAATAATAATCACCTCTTTGTAAATCACAACAACACTTAATAATACTCTAATAATGAATCACAATATACATAATACATATTCATCAGTAGCTCTTATTAATTTCCACATATCCTTTTATTATATTGTATTTCATTATTTGTTTAAATTTTCCGATAGTTTGACATGTTTTTATTTGGTCACTGCAGCGGTTCCATAACCGGACACGTCCAGAGGAAATGCAGAGTTTGGCGTTCGTTCTTTTTGCTGCTTTATTAAACATAAATGTTCCTCTCAGACAGAATTTCTTCTCCTTCAGTTGGAAAAGCTTTTGGATACCAGATGTTACTTGTTTGTTTTTACTCTGTACATGATTAGAAGAGTTTTTAGAGCAACCAGACCCTCAAATTTTAATATTTTCATCTTAATAAACAAAGTGTTTGATGGTTGTGTAAATGAAGATTCAGTCATTATTCTGATTGCTTTTTTTTAAGGAGAAAAACTGAGTTTTAATGTGATTTCTCTTATTTCAAGAAGTCTTATCAAGAAAACTTTGCTTGTTCTATTGGTAGATTTTATTTATTTATTTATTTGCTTATTATAAGCAAAAAAACAAACAAAAAAAAATTGGCCATTCTTAAAACAAGTAATATATATATATATATATATATATATATTTTTTTTTTTTTTTTTTTTTTTCCTTGAAATATGCAAAAAATTCTGCCAATGGAACAAAATTTTCTTGATCAGATTTTTTTAAATAAGATGCATTTGTCTTAAAAAAGTTCCTTTATCTCGCTGAAATGTTTCTCTTTAGTAAATAAAAAGCTCCGGCAGCATTAATGACAGATTTAGAACAAAACTGGAAGGTTTATGTAAATGATATTAACAAAGCCTCTGATTCTTTCTTTGATTGTTTTGTATGAAAAAAAGATGCAAAATAAGGAAACTCTCCAAGACAGAAATGATTAACAGACCGTGGATGAAAACTGGACCGCAAAATGCCTGTAAGAAAAGAAATAATCTGAACGAAAGCTTTCTGAAACAAAGGACAAGAGAGGCTGAAAATAAATATAAGATATATGACGATAAATTAGCATCTATAATAAGACAACGGAAATAAGAATACGATAGTGATTAATTAAATGAAAACAAAGATAGTGATATGTGGGGAGTAATAAATGGGGATAAAGAAGAATGAAGTGCCTAAATAACTTTTTTGTAAATATTGGTTCAAATCTGCCACAATTTTCTGAAATATTGGAAAAACTACGGCCACGTTGGACAAATGGTGCAAGCTCGGCCTCCAGCGCCACCTAGAGGCCGCGAGGACCGTATATGTACTCTGTTTTTTATGACTGGATGAGCTGCAATGTATGAACCTGGACCGGTTTGGACTGGAACCTGGACCAGTTTGGACTGGAACCTGGAACCTGGACCAGTTTGGACTGGAACCTGGACCAGTTTGGACTGGAACCTGGACCCATCATGAAGAAGGTGAACCGCTGGTTTAAACTAAACTAACTGTAACGTGAAAGTAGATCAAACATCTGAAGTCTTCAGGTAACTTTGTCTTATTTTGAGTGATGAGATATTTTGACTAGAAATGAGAAAAATAAACCTGGTGAGATGTTTTTGCAGTGCAGATTAACAGATTTACGGAGGACTGAGGCAGAAAGAGGCCGAAGGCAGCAAGTGCACCAGGTACGATGGAGGGAACGTAACGGCAGCGTACCTGGAAGTTAAAGGGCGTGAAGTCCACCACCTGCAGCAGGAAGGAGACCAGGAGCAGAGTTAGAGGAGGCCAGCAGCACAGGGCAGAGCGGCAGGAGCTCGTGTCTACTTACGGAGGACCTCTGCTCGGCATTCTCCTCCTCGAAGTCCGGATTCACCTGGAAACAGTCAGACGTCATAACGCGGGACCAGCGGTCTGCAGCCTTTACCGCCCAAACAGCCACGTTTGCTGCAGCCGTTACCGCCCAAACAGCCACGTTTGCTGCAGCCGTTACCGCCCAAACAGCCACGTTTGCTGCAGCCGTTACCGCCCAAACAGCCACGTTTGCTGCAGCCGTTACCGCCCAAACAGCCACGTTTGCTGCAGCCGTTACCGCCCAAACAGCCACGTTTGCTGCAGCCTTTCCAGGCCAAACAGCCACGTTTGCTGCAGCCGTTACCGCCCAAACAGCCACGTTTGCTGCAGCCTTTCCAGGCCAAACAGCCACGTTTGCCGCAGCCTTTCCAGGCCAAACAGCCACGTTTGCTGCAGCCTTTCCAGGCCAAACAGCCACGTTTGCTGCAGCCTTTCCAGGCCAAACAGCCACGTTTGCTGCAGCCTTTCCAGGCCAAACAGCCACGTTTGCTGCAGCCTTTCCAGGCCAAACAGCCACGTTTGCTGCAGCCTTTCCAGGCCAAACAGCCACGTTTGCTGCAGCCGTTACCGCCCAAACAGCCACGTTTGCTGCAGCCTTTACAGGCCAAACAGCCACGTTTGCTGCAGCCTTTCCAGGCCAAACAGCCACGTTTGCTGCAGCCTTTCCAGGCCAAACAGCCACGTTTGCTGCAGCCGTTACCGCCCAAACAGCCACGTTTGCTGCAGCCTTTCCAGGCCAAACAGCCACGTTTGCTGCAGCCGTTACCGCCCAAACAGCCACGTTTGCTGCAGCCGTTACCGCCCAAACAGCCACGTTTGCTGCAGCCTTTCCAGGCCAAACAGCCACGTTTGCTGCAGCCTTTCCAGGCCAAACAGCCACGTTTGCTGCAGCCTTTCCAGGCCAAACAGCCACGTTTGCTGCAGCCTTTCCAGGCCAAACAGCCACGTTTGCTGCAGCCTTTCCAGGCCAAACAGCCACGTTTGCTGCAGCCTTTCCCGCCCAAACAGCCACGTTTGCTGCAGCCTTTCCAGGCCAAACAGCCACGTTTGCTGCAGCCTTTCCAGGCCAAACAGCCACGTTTGCTGCAGCCTTTCCCGCCCAAACAGCCACGTTTGCTGCAGCCTTTCCAGGCCAAACAGCCACGTTTGCTGCAGCCTTTCCAGGCCAAACAGCCACGTTTGCTGCAGCCTTTACAGGCCAAACAGCCACGTTTGCTGCAGCCTTTCCAGGCCAAACAGCCACGTTTGCTGCAGCCTTTACAGGCCAAACAGCCACGTTTGCTGCAGCCTTTACAGGCCAAACAGCCACGTTTGCTGCAGCCTTTCCAGGCCAAACAGCCACGTTTGCTGCAGCCGTTACCGCCCAAACAGCCACGTTTGCTGCAGCCGTTACCGCCCAAACAGCCACGTTTGCTGCAGCCTTTCCAGGCCAAACAGCCACGTTTGCTGCAGCCGTTACCGCCCAAACAGCCACGTTTGCTGCAGCCTTTCCCGCCCAAACAGCCACGTTTGCTGCAGCCTTTCCAGGCCAAACAGCCACGTTTGCTGCAGCCGTTACCGCCCAAACAGCCACGTTTGCTGCAGCCGTTACCGCCCAAACAGCCACGTTTGCTGCAGCCTTTCCAGGCCAAACAGCCACGTTTGCCGCAGCCTTTCCAGGCCAAACAGCCACGTTTGCTGCAGCCTTTCCAGGCCAAACAGCCACGTTTGCTGCAGCCGTTACCGCCCAAACAGCCACGTTTGCTGCAGCCTTTCCAGGCCAAACAGCCACGTTTGCTGCAGCCTTTCCAGGCCAAACAGCCACGTTTGCTGCAGCCTTTCCCGCCCAAACAGCCACGTTTGCTGCAGCCTTTCCAGGCCAAACAGCCACGTTTGCTGCAGCCTTTCCAGGCCAAACAGCCACGTTTGCTGCAGCCTTTACAGGCCAAACAGCCACGTTTGCTGCAGCCTTTCCAGGCCAAACAGCCACGTTTGCTGCAGCCTTTACAGACCAAACAGCCACGTTTGCTGCAGCCGTTACCGCCCAAACAGCCACGTTTGCTGCAGCCTTTACAGACCAAACAGCCACGTTTGCTGCAGCCTTTCCAGGCCAAACAGCCACGTTTGCTGCAGCCTTTCCAGGCCAAACAGCCACGTTTGCTGCAGCCTTTCCCGGCCAAACAGCCACGTTTGCTGCAGCCTTTCCAGGCCAAACAGCCACGTTTGCTGCAGCCTTTCCAGGCCAAACAGCCACGTTTGCTGCAGCCTTTCCAGGCCAAACAGCCACGTTTGCTGCAGCCTTTCCAGGCCAAACAGCCACGTTTGCTGCAGCCGTTACCGCCCAAACAGCCACGTTTGCTGCAGCCTTTCCAGGCCAAACAGCCACGTTTGCTGCAGCCTTTCCAGGCCAAACAGCCACGTTTGCTGCAGCCTTTCCAGGCCAAACAGCCACGTTTGCCGCAGCCTTTCCAGGCCAAACAGCCACGTTTGCTGCAGCCTTTCCAGGCCAAACAGCCACGTTTGCTGCAGCCTTTCCAGGCCAAACAGCCACGTTTGCTGCAGCCTTTCCAGGCCAAACAGCCACGTTTGCTGCAGCCTTTCCAGCCCAAACAGCCACGTTTGCTGCAGCCGTTACCGCCCAAACAGCCACGTTTGCTGCAGCCTTTCCCGCCCAAACAGCCACGTTTGCTGCAGCCTTTCCAGCCCAAACAGCCACGTTTGCTGCAGCCTTTCCAGGCCAAACAGCCACGTTTGCTGCAGCCGTTACCGCCCAAACAGCCACGTTTGCTGCAGCCTTTCCAGCCCAAACAGCCACGTTTGCTGCAGCCTTTCCAGCCCAAACAGCCACGTTTGCTGCAGCCTTTCCAGGCCAAACAGCCACGTTTGCCGCAGCCTTTCCAGGCCAAACAGCCACGTTTGCCGCAGCCTTTCCAGGCCAAACAGCCACGTTTGCTGCAGCCTTTCCAGGCCAAACAGCCACGTTTGCTGCAGCCTTTCCAGGCCAAACAGCCACGTTTGCTGCAGCCGTTACCGCCCAAACAGCCACGTTTGCTGCAGCCGTTACCGCCCAAACAGCCACGTTTGCTGCAGCCTTTCCAGGCCAAACAGCCACGTTTGCTGCAGCCGTTACCGCCCAAACAGCCACGTTTGCTGCAGCCTTTCCAGGCCAAACAGCCACGTTTGCTGCAGCCTTTCCAGGCCAAACAGCCACGTTTGCTGCAGCCTTTCCCGCCCAAACAGCCACGTTTGCTGCAGCCTTTCCAGGCCAAACAGCCACGTTTGCTGCAGCCTTTCCAGGCCAAACAGCCACGTTTGCTGCAGCCTTTCCCGCCCAAACAGCCACGTTTGCTGCAGCCTTTCCAGGCCAAACAGCCACGTTTGCTGCAGCCTTTCCAGGCCAAACAGCCACGTTTGCTGCAGCCTTTCCAGGCCAAACAGCCACGTTTGCTGCAGCCTTTACAGGCCAAACAGCCACGTTTGCTGCAGCCTTTACAGGCCAAACAGCCACGTTTGCTGCAGCCTTTACAGGCCAAACAGCCACGTTTGCTGCAGCCTTTCCAGGCCAAACAGCCACGTTTGCTGCAGCCGTTACCGCCCAAACAGCCACGTTTGCTGCAGCCGTTACCGCCCAAACAGCCACGTTTGCTGCAGCCTTTCCAGGCCAAACAGCCACGTTTGCTGCAGCCGTTACCGCCCAAACAGCCACGTTTGCTGCAGCCTTTCCAGGCCAAACAGCCACGTTTGCTGCAGCCTTTCCAGGCCAAACAGCCACGTTTGCTGCAGCCTTTCCCGCCCAAACAGCCACGTTTGCTGCAGCCTTTCCAGGCCAAACAGCCACGTTTGCTGCAGCCTTTCCAGGCCAAACAGCCACGTTTGCTGCAGCCTTTCCCGCCCAAACAGCCACGTTTGCTGCAGCCTTTCCAGGCCAAACAGCCACGTTTGCTGCAGCCTTTCCAGGCCAAACAGCCACGTTTGCTGCAGCCTTTCCAGGCCAAACAGCCACGTTTGCTGCAGCCTTTCCAGGCCAAACAGCCACGTTTGCTGCAGCCTTTACAGACCAAACAGCCACGTTTGCTGCAGCCGTTACCGCCCAAACAGCCACGTTTGCTGCAGCCTTTACAGGCCAAACAGCCACGTTTGCTGCAGCCTTTCCAGGCCAAACAGCCACGTTTGCTGCAGCCTTTACCGCCCAAACAGCCACGTTTGCTGCAGCCGTTACCGCCCAAACAGCCACGTTTGCTGCAGCCTTTACAGGCCAAACAGCCACGTTTGCTGCAGCCTTTCCAGGCCAAACAGCCACGTTTGCTGCAGCCGTTACCGCCCAAACAGCCACGTTTGCTGCAGCCGTTACCGCCCAAACAGCCACGTTTGCTGCAGAAAAGTCGCCCAGAGCTGCAAATATCTCACAGCCTTTGTTCAAAACACGAGTTAGAACTTTGACAAACACCAACTTTGTGAAATTTGCTGCCATTTTTGAAGAACCACAGTTTTATTTAGACTTTCAGGTTTTAGAAAACCAAACTACGGAAGAGGATGAGGTCCAATGAGGAAAAATAAAATAAAATTCTGAGTGAAAGTCAGAAAAAGAAAATTCTGGAGATTTTTTTCATTATTATTATTTCAATTTCTGTGTAATCTGACTTTCTTCAGATGCTGGAAAAAAATCCAGATTATTTGTTTTAATATTCTGGAAAAAAGTCAAAATTCAGACTTTTTTCTCAGAATTTTTTCCCGAATCTTCTTTCGTACAAAACAAAATCATAAAAACTTTGCAAACAAAACCAAAAACAAAGATAGTTCCTTTTTCCTTTCTGGGATTTTGCTCTTTTAGACCAGAATTTCCAAACTAATGAAGAGAAACATGTAGAAAAAAACATTCTGGTACTTTTACCAGAGCAAATATTCCAATGAAAAACTGCTAAATCCTACATTTGTTATCTATATTTTTAAATGTAACTCGGTTCTTTATCATTTTCAGTCGGTGTTACTGAGCCATTGTGGACGGTCCAGGTCTGCAGACCCCCGCCCTGGACCGTCCCGCCCCCGGTGAACGGGTACGAGTGAAACACTCACCTCACCCACCTCAGCAGCCAGGTAACAGCCGGTGGCCAGATGCTTGAACCTGAACAGGCTGTTCCAGTAGCCGGCACCCCCCCTGCAGGGGTCGTGGTGGACCACCTGCCCAGCAGAGAACACCAGTCACGACACCTCCCTTTCATCTGCCCCTTCACCTCCATTTACCTGATAAACACGTGGCACCAACCTCCACTTCCCACAATGCTTTGCTGCTGGTGGCGGAGGTGGCAGACTGCCGGCCGGTGGTCCGGAGGAAAACGTGCTGCTGCTTCCGGTGGTCGTCACACGTCAGAAACTTTTCCTGCTCGGCGTGAAACAGCCGCACCACGTCGCCCTGCAGACGTGAACGTTACACCGTTTCATTGTTCAATAATGTATATAATGTATGTAATAATGTATGTTTCACTAAAAAATAAAAATGCATTCTTATCAATTTGTATAATAACAAAAACAATAATTTTGAAAAAGTGGATTGATACTGACAGTCCATCCCATAGTGACTGGATTACACATGCTATGCAGATGATAGAAATGGAGAAAATTGCATTTAGATTAGATGAAAATGAAACAGACTATCTCGAAATATGGGATCCACTATACAATTTTATTTTGGATATGAAATGAAATACACAAACTGATATTGAACTACACTTTCCTGTTCAATTGAAATGATGAAATGTGTAAATTAAGTGAATATAATGTGTTAAATAAATGGCTAACAGAAGTGATAAAATAAGATTAGGACTGAAATTTTAATGAAAGCTGTTCTCAGTGATGTCATTCATTTTTAAATCTCTTTTTTGTTTTTTTATTTTATTAAGAACCTACTAAATGAAGTTTAGTACTGTACTGTCATTGTGTGTTTTTTCACAATTTTTTTTTTCTTAATTGTTTGTTTCTTAGTTTTTTTTTATATCTATATGTTGTAAAGATGTATTGGGTGGGGGTCATTGTATTTGTGTGACATTTGTAATAAATAATAATAAAAAAAAAAAGTATATAGATAGATATATTCCTCAAAATTATGCATACCCTTTAATTAAAGAAAATGTTAAATTCACAATAGTAATGGAAATAATAAACTAAAAAGTAAAAAAAAAAATAATTTACTAAATTATAATTTTGTGAAATAAAATATTGATTCTAAATTGTGGTTGATGGTACAATAAAAAAAAAACCTGTCTCAGACACATTTTAGCATCTTTCTCATGAACATGGACCAACATACCCGTCAGCAGGTGCAGACGTCTGATTGGACGTTACAGAAACACCTGATTGCAGTGATTGAATCAAAGTGTTGCTCAGTAACATTTTAGCTTCAGAGCTCCATCATGCTTGTTTACATGTTTATTTTTGTTTGTTTTCAATATTTCCATTGAACCACAATTCAAAATCAACGTCATGATTTTCATAAAATCTTAAAATTTATTATAATTTTGTTCAATTTTAACTTATTTCACTGACAACTGATTTTTTTTTCCCTCGTTGATTCGAAGTGGACGAATAATTTTGAGGAGAACTGCACATACATACTGTGTGTGTATATATATATATATATATATATATATATATATATATATATATATATATATATATATTTTTTTTTGTTTGTTTTTAAAGTTCATAAGCGAGCACGAAGATTCGGATGTTTTACAGAGTTCCAGTTTAATAAACCGGACACAATGATGAAGCATATTTCTCTTCATCTATTTTATCTAAATGAAAATGCTATGTGCTGTACACGGGGATACATGGTTAAATCATCTATATTGATTTAAATATTTCACAAACGGGTACTTGAATAAAGTTTGAGGACGCCTGTTCTGGTGTCCATGCAGCAGCTTTGTCCTCCGGCTCTGAGGACAGCAGGGTACCCACCCCCTTCAGGATCGTCTCCTTGTTGTCGCTCCATTTCATGAAAAGAACCACTTTCCAACTTGTGTTGCAATTCACAGAATTAACCTGGAAGAAGCAGACGTTTGTTTTCAGGTTAACCGCAGCGTCGGGAAACATGGCTTCATTCGCAGACGTGGAACAGGAACGTGTACCTCGTTGCAGCCGGGGTTGTCGACCAGCTGGTGGCTGCTGGCGTGCAGAGGCTGCCCTGCATTCACGGGGTTCAGGACCACTTTGTCTCCAATCACCACCTGCAGCAGCGAGAAGAGCCCAGCACATGTCCGAATCTCACCACCGTTTTTATTTAAAAGCAGCACAAACAACGAACCAAACATGTTTACGTGTCCAAGAGTGGAGCAGCTGCACTTCCTCACAGATCCACTAGATGGAGCCAGAGACGCGTGCAGCTGCAGGCCTGCTTTCCTTTTACAAATATACATATATACATATATATATATATATATATATATATATATATATATATATATATATATATATTTATTAGGGCTGTCAAAAAATTAATCCTATTGTCAAACAATAGATGTCCTTTTTAATTACTACTCCTATATGCAGAAAATACATTAACTTTTGTTTTACAACTTAAGGCTAAAACCAAGCTACACATCTGGGAGTCGTCCAGGACTCAGACCTGAATTTCAACTTCATATTTGGACAGTTGTGAAATCAGCGTGTGAGGACGTATCAGCAACATTCTGGACTAAACTGCAGCTGTCTGAAGGACTTTAGGGAGACATGTAAGGACAGTTTCAGTAGTTTAGTCTACTAAAGATAAATGCAGAATTCCTGCTGAGACACCTTTAACCCTAAATGTGTTCTAGAAGTGAAAAAAGCAATGTGATTAATCAGGATTAATTTTTTGACAGCCCTAATATATATATATATATATATATATATATATTGTGTGTGTGTGTAATTTTTTATTTTTTTCCTTTTTCATGAACAAAACAGAAAACACATAACATCACAACCCCCCACACAGGGAGGAAAAGGACATGGAGGGAGGAGATCTATACTAATATATTCATTCCTGTATTCTCACAGTTCACATCTGCATACATACGTAACTCAAACCAGGCCGAAATTCACTGGTGAAACTATCCAATTACATAATGACGATAAGGGAGTTTTATCCCACTTTTGTCTTCATCCCCCCCCCCCATGCCTTAAATTACAGAACTTTAACAGGATGAAATCTGATCTCAGCGGTGAAACAAAACCAACACAATTCTTCCAGAATTTCCTAAATTTCTGCGACTCTAGTTTCAGTGAGAAAGTGAACTTTTCCATGAAGAAAACGTCGTGCATGACATCAAACCAGTCCTCCACGTTCATTTTCATCCGCCTCCCAGTTATGGCTTCTTCTGCAGGAACATTGTTAGAAATATACATTTATCTCCAGGATTATTCTCCACGTGGGTCCCATCCCCAAAAACAACAGTTCAAAAGCGAACAGAAGGTTCATTTTCACAGTTTTTTCCATACTTATTCTGAAATTCTGCCACTTAGACACAATGGGGGGGGGGGCAAACCAAACATGTGTGACTGGCTGCATTCCCTCACATGATCGCCAACATTTCGTGTCCTGATTCTTCTGCTGGGGGCTGGTTTCCACCTGCAGGTGGAAGCCGCCCCCCCCCATTCTGCATCAAACGCGTTACTGATCCAAACTCAGATGTCTCAGCTCACATCAGCGCTACAAGAGTTTATTTTCAATTAGTTCCACTTTTTCATTTAGTTTTGACTTTTTCTTTTTCAATTCAGAGTTTTAGTTCGTTTTTTGAGCAGGTTTGATCGTTTTTATTTTTTGGAAAATGCTTCGTTTTGGTTTAGTTTTTATTAGTTTCAGTCTCAGTTTTAGTTTTTGGGGATTTTTTTCACAAATTATAGGTATTTTTTCTGGTGTGACGTTCAAAATCATCGGAAAGTCACTCGAAATAAAAGCAAAGAAAACAGATTAAATAGAAACAGATTTTTAAAAAGTTTACAAAAACTAAAACTCAGGATGTTTTGGCTATAATTTTAGTTTTTTAAAGACGCAGGACAGCTTCAGTTATTGTTATTTGAAAAACTGTCATTTTTATTTTTATTTCAGTAAACGAAAATGTTTTTTAATTTTAGTTTTCGTTTTTTCGTTAGTTTAAGTTACTAAAATAACCTTTGCTCACATGTGGGGGACAAGACCGATCTGAGTCACCGCTGCGTTTCAGGACACCTGTCCCTCAGAGGACACATGTCCCTCAGAGGACACCTGCCCGTCAGAGGACACCTGCCCCTCAGAGGACACCTGCCCCTCAGAGGACACCTGTCCCTCAGAGGACACCTGCCCGTCAGAGGACACCTGCCCGTCAGAGGACACCTGCCCCTCAGAGGACACCTGCCCCTCAGAGGACACCTGCCCCTCAGAGGACACCTGTCCCTCAGAGGACACCTGCCCGTCAGAGGACACATGTCCCTCAGAGGACACCTGCCCCTCAGAGGACATCTGCCCGTTAGAGGACACCTGCCCCTCAGAGGACACCTGTCCCTCAGAGGACACCTGTCCCTCAGAGGACACCTGCCCGTTAGAGGACACCTGCCCCTCAGAGGACACCTGCCCCTCAGAGGACACCTGCCCCTCAGAGGACACCTGTCCCTCAGAGGACACCTGCCCCTCAGAGGACACCTGCCCCTCAGAGGACACCTGTCCCTCAGAGGACACCTGCCCCTCAGAGGACACCTGTCCCTCAGAGGACACCTGTCCCTCAGAGGACACCTGCCCCTCAGAGGACACCTGCCCCTCAGAGGACACCTGTCCCTCAGAGGACACCTGTCCCTCAGAGGACACCTGCCCGTCAGAGGACACCTGCCCCTCAGAGGACATCTGCCCGTTAGGACACCTGCCCCTCAGAGGACACCTGTCCCTCAGAGGACACCTGCCCCTCAGAGGACACCTGCCCGTTAGAGGACACCTGCCCCTCAGAGGACACCTGCCCCTCAGAGGACACCTGTCCCTCAGAGGACACCTGTCCCTCAGAGGACACCTGCCCGTTAGAGGACACCTGCCCCTCAGAGGACACCTGCCCGTTAGGACACCTGCCCCTCAGAGGACACCTGTCCCTCAGAGGACACCTGACCGTCAGAGGACACCTGCCCCTCAGAGGACACCTGCCCCTCAGAGGACACCTGCCCGTCAGAGGACACCTGCCCCTCAGAGGACATCTGCCCCTCAGAGGACACCTGCCCGTCAGAGGACACCTGCCCCTCAGAGGACATCTGCCCCTCAGAGGACACCTGCCCCTCAGAGGACACCTGCCCGTCAGAGGACACCTGCCCCTCAGAGGACATCTGCCCCTCAGAGGACACCTGCCCCTCAGAGGACACCTGCCCCTCAGAGGACACCTGCCCCTCAGAGGACACCTGCCCCTGCCCCTCAGAGGGACACCTGCCCCTCAGAGGACACCTGCCCGTCAGAGGACACCTGCCCCTCAGAGGACACCTGCCCCTCAGAGGACACCTGTCCCTCAGAGGACACCTGCCCGTCAGAGGACACATGTCCCTCAGAGGACACCTGCCCCTCAGAGGACATCTGCCCGTTAGGACACCTGCCCCTCAGAGGACACCTGTCCCTCAGAGGACACCTGCCCCTCAGAGGACACCTGCCCGTTAGAGGACACCTGCCCCTCAGAGGACACCTGCCCGTTAGAGGACACCTGCCCCTCAGAGGACACCTGTCCCTCAGAGGACACCTGTCCCTCAGAGGACACCTGCCCGTTAGAGGACACCTGCCCCTCAGAGGACACCTGTCCCTCAGAGGACACCTGACCGTCAGAGGACACCTGCCCCTCAGAGGACACCTGCCCCTCAGAGGACACCTGCCCGTCAGAGGACACCTGCCCCTCAGAGGACATCTGCCCCTCAGAGGACACCTGCCCCTCAGAGGACACCTGCCCGTCAGAGGACACCTGCCCCTCAGAGGACACCTGCCCCTCAGAGGACACCTGTCCCTCAGAGGACACCTGTCCCTCAGAGGACACCTGCCCCTCAGAGGACACCTGCCCCTCAGAGGACACCTGCCCCTCAGAGGACACCTGCCCCTCAGAGGACACCTGTCCCTCAGAGGACACCTGCCCGTCAGAGGACACATGTCCCTCAGAGGACACCTGCCCCTCAGAGGACATCTGCCCGTTAGAGGACACCTGCCCCTCAGAGGACACCTGTCCCTCAGAGGACACCTGCCCCTCAGAGGACACCTGCCCGTTAGAGGACACCTGCCCCTCAGAGGACACCTGCCCCTCAGAGGACACCTGCCCCTCAGAGGACACCTGCCCCTCAGAGGACACCTGTCCCTCAGAGGACACCTGCCCGTCAGAGGACACATGTCCCTCAGAGGACACCTGCCCCTCAGAGGACACCTGCCCCTCAGAGGACACCTGTCCCTCAGAGGACACCTGCCCGTTAGAGGACACCTGCCCCTCAGAGGACACCTGCCCCTCAGAGGACACCTGCCCCTCAGAGGACACCTGTCCCTCAGAGGACACCTGCCCGTCAGAGGACACATGTCCCTCAGAGGACACCTGCCCCTCAGAGGACATCTGCCCGTTAGAGGACACCTGCCCCTCAGAGGACACCTGTCCCTCAGAGGACACCTGCCCCCTCAGAGGACACCTGTCCGTTAGAGGACACCTGCCCCTCAGAGGACACCTGCCCGTTAGAGGACACCTGCCCCTCAGAGGACACCTGTCCCTCAGAGGACACCTGCCCGTTAGAGGACACCTGCCCCTCAGAGGACACCTGCCCCTCAGAGGACACCTGTCCCTCAGAGGACACCTGACCGTCAGAGGACACCTGCCCCTCAGAGGACACCTGTCCCTCAGAGGACACCTGCCCGTCAGAGGACACCTGCCCCTCAGAGGACATCTGCCCCTCAGAGGACACCTGCCCCTCAGAGGACACCTGCCCCTCAGAGGACACCTGCCCGTCAGAGGACACCTGTCCCTCAGAGGACACCTGCCCCTCAGAGGACACCTGTCCCTCAGAGGACACCTGTCCCTCAGAGGACACCTGCCCCTCAGAGGACACCTGTCCCTCAGAGGACACCTGCCCGTCAGAGGACACCTGTCCCTCAGAGGACACCTGCCCCTCAGAGGACACCTGCCCGTTAGAGGACACCTGTCCCTCAGAGGACATCTGCCCGTTAGAGGACACCTGCCCCTCAGAGGACACCTGTCCCTCAGAGGACACCTGTCCCTCAGAGGACACCTGCCCGTTAGAGGACACCTGCCCCTCAGAGGACACCTGTCCCTCAGAGGACACCTGTCCCTCAGAGGACACCTGCCCGTTAGAGGACACCTGTCCCTCAGAGGACACCTGCCCGTTAGAGGACACCTGCCCCTCAGAGGACACCTGTCCCTCAGAGGACACCTGTCCCTCAGAGGACACCTGCCCGTTAGAGGACACCTGCCCCTCAGAGGACACCTGCCCCTCCAGAGGACACCTGACTGTCAGAGGACACCTGCCCCTCAGAGGACACCTGTCCCTCAGAGGACACCTGCCCCTCAGAGGACACCTGCCCCTCAGAGGACACCTGCCCGTCAGAGGACACCTGCCCCTCAGAGGACACCTGTCCCTCAGAGGACACCTGTCCCTCAGAGGACACCTGCCCGTTAGAGGACACCTGTCCCTCAGAGGACACCTGCCCGTTAGAGGACACCTGCCCCTCAGAGGACACCTGTCCCTCAGAGGACACCTGTCCCTCAGAGGACACCTGCCCGTTAGAGGACACCTGCCCCTCAGAGGACACCTGCCCCTCAGAGGACACCTGACTGTCAGAGGACACCTGCCCCTCAGAGGACACCTGTCCCTCAGAGGACACCTGCCCCTCAGAGGACACCTGCCCCTCAGAGGACACCTGCCCGTCAGAGGACACCTGCCCCTCAGAGGACACCTGCCCCTCAGAGGACACCTGTCCCTCAGAGGACACCTGCCCCTCAGAGGACACCTGTCCCTCAGAGGACACCTGCCCCTCAGAGGACACCTGTCCCTCAGAGGACACCTGTCCCTCAGAGGACACCTGTCCCTCAGAGGACGATCATTTCACCGTGGCCTCGGCTGTCGTCGGCGTTGCCCTGCAGGGACTCTGCATGGACGCTGCGTCTCGGTCTGCAGCAGGAATCCACAACCGAGGACACGAGTGTCCGATGGGATTCGTCCGGTACGACGTAATTTGCTAATTAGCTGGATCACCTCCGTCTCCTCCATCAGCCGGGATTCAGTCCATGTGCGAGTCCCCGAACCTGTGTTTGTCCCCGAACCCGTGTTTCATCAGTAGGACAGGGCGATACGGACCAAATATCACATCACCATGTGTTTATTTTAGATGACGATATATCTGGTATTTTTACTCTAATGTGTCTGAAAGTTTCATTTCATATCAAACAGCTGTTTTTAGTCCTGAAACATGTTTATCATGAAAGTATCGCTGCAGAGATGAAACTGTTAGAGATGTTTGTTAGATCAAAGTAAGTAAAGAAAGTTGCTGGTTTTTATGATTTCTGTGTGAAAGTGTCTTCCAGACAGTTTAGATAAAAGCAGTGGGAAAAATATCGATACACTGAAATACTGCAATATTTTCATACCATATCTATATTTAAAAACGCGTTATCTATTTTACAAATGAAATCTCGCGAGATTTCATCGTTCTGTTACAAAATCTTGCCGTATTTCGTGAAATCTCATGAGATTTTGTATCAAAACGATATGTCGCAAGATGTCATTAGTAAAATAGATCCATAACGCGTTTTTAAATATAGATATGGTATCAGCATATGAAAATATTGCGATATTTTAGTGTATCGATATTTTTTCCCACCCTTGTTTAATAATCGGGTGACCCTTTTGTAGTCAGTGGAGGTGCAGCCGGGTCATCACGAAAAACTAAAGCAAAAACATAACTAATACCGCGATATAACGATATGTATCATATCTGTCTCATCTAAATATATCGCGATATCATACCAGTATATCGCACAGCCCTACCAGGCAGCAATGCTCTTCAGCCTCCGATGCTTCGTACGGTCACGAACATCCCCAGCAGCACGCCGAGCAAAGGGAGGAGAAGCCGCATCACTCTGGTGCAGAGCCCATGTTCCACATTCAGATATATATTTGAATATTAATAAAAATCGGAGATTCGGATGTGAAATTAATATTCGAATATTAAATAAAGAGTGAAAAAAAATAGCCAATGACATCACGCCTACATCTGCGACTGATTACAGGCGACTGTTTCAGGTTGTTCCGTGTTTATTACAGCTGCTCGGAGCGTTCGGTGTTCCTGAGTTTGATTTAATTTGTTAAGACCTTTAATTTCTCACCTATGTTGGGGAGATGTGTGAGTGTGTGTTTATGCTACATTATGGGGACCATTTTCCGTATTTTACCATCACCGTGAGGACGTTTTACCTTCGTAGGGACATTTTCCCGGTCCCCATGGGTCCGAACCCCATTTTGACGGTAGCCTATCAGATTCTAGCTTCTGTATCACATGATGGTGGTAGCCTATCAGATTCTAGCTTCTGTGTCACATGATGGTGGTAGCCTATCAGATTCTAGCTTCTGTATCACACGATGGTGGTAGCCTATCAGATTCTAGCTTCTGTATCACATGATGGTGGTAGCCTATCAGATTCTAGCTTCTGTACCACATGATGGTGGTAGCCTATCAGATTCTAGCTTCTGTGTCACATGATGGTGGTAGCCTATCAGGTTCTAGCTTCTGTATCACATGATGGTGGTAGCCTATCAGATTCTAGCTTCTGTATCACATGATGGCGGTAGCCTATCAGATTCTAGCTTCTGTATCACATGATGGTGGTAGCCTATCAGATTCTATCTTCTGTATCACATGATGATGGTAGCCTATCAGATTCTAAATTCTATATCACATGATGGTGGTAGCCTATCAGATTCTAGCTTCTGTATCACATGATGATGGTAGCCTATCAGATTCTAGCTTCTGTGTCACATGATGGTGGTAGCCTATCAGATTCTAGCTTCTGTATCACATGATGGCGGTAGCCTATCAGATTCTAGCTTCTGTATCACATGATGGTGGTAGCCTATCAGATTCTAGCTTCTGTATCACATGATGATGGTAGCCTATCAGATTCTAACTTCTATATCACATGATGGTGGTAGCCTATCAGATTCTAGCTTCTGTATCACATGATGGCAGTAGCCTATCAGATTCTAGCTTCTGTATCACATGATGGTGGTAGCCTATCAGATTCTAGCTTCTGTATCACATGATGATGGTAGCCTATCAGATTCTAAATTCTATATCACATGATGGTGGTAGCCTATCAGATTCTAGCTTCTGTATCACATGATGGTGGTAGCCTATCAGATTCTAGCTTCTGTGTCACATGATGGTGGTAGCCTATCAGATTCTAGCTTCTGTACCACATGATGGTGGTAGCCTATCAGATTCTAGCTTCTGTACCACATGATGGTGGTAGCCTATCAGATTCTAGCTTCTGTGTCACATGATGGTGGTAGCCTATCAGGTTCTAGCTTCTGTATCACATGATGGTGGTAGCCTATCAGATTCTAGCTTCTGTATCACATGATGGCGGTAGCCTATCAGATTCTAGCTTCTGTATCACATGATGGTGGTAGCCTATCAGATTCTAGCTTCTGTATCACATGATGATGGTAGCCTATCAGATTCTAAATTCTATATCACATGATGGTGGTAGCCTATCAGATTCTAGCTTCTGTATCACATGATGATGGTAGCCTATCAGATTCTAACTTCTATATCACATGATGGTGGTAGCCTATCAGATTCTAGCTTCTGTATCACATGATGGCGGTAGCCTATCAGATTCTAGCTTCTGTGTCACATGATGGCGGTAGCCTATCAGATTCTAGCTTCTGTATCATATGATGGTGGTAGCCTATCAGATTCTAGCTTCTGTATCACATGATGGTGGTAGCCTATCAGATTCTAGCTTCTGTGTCACATGATGGTGGTAGCCTATCAGATTCTAGCTTCTGTATCACATGATGGTGGTAGCCTATCAGATTCTAGCTGCTGTATCACATGATGGTGGTAGCCTATCAGATTCTAGCTTCTGTATCACATGATGGTGGTAGCCTATCAGATTCTAGCTTCTGTGTCACATGATGGCGGTAGCCCATCAGATTCTAGCTTCTGTATCACATGATGGTGGTAGCCTATCAGATTCTAGCTTCTGTGTCACATGATGGTGGTAGCCTATCAGATTCTAGCTTCTGTATCACATGATGGTGGTAGCCTATCAGATTCTAGCTTCTGTGTCACATGATGGTGGTAGCCTATCAGATTCTAGCTTCTGTGTCACATGATGGTGGTAGCCTATCAGATTCTAGCTTCTGTATCACATGATGGCGGTAGCCTATCAGGTTCTAGCTTCTGTATCACATGATGGCGGTAGCCTATCAGATTCTAGCTTCTGTATCACATGATGGCGGTAGCCTATCAGGTTCTAGCTTCTGTATCACATGATGGCGGTAGCCTATCAGATTCTAGCTTCTGTATCACATGATGGCGGTAGCCTATCAGATTCTAGCTTCTGTGTCACATGATGGCGGTAGCCTATCAGATTCTAGCTTCTGTGTCACATGATGGCGGTAGCCTATCAGATTCTAGCTTCTGTACCACATGATGGTGGTAGCCTATCAGATTCTAGCTTCTGTGTCACATGATGGTGGTAGCCTATCAGATTCTAGCTTCTGGATCACATGATGGTGGTAGCCTATCAGATTCTAGCTTCTGTATCACATGATGGTGGTAGCCTATCAGATTCTAGCTTCTGTACCACATGATGGTGGTAGCCTATCAGATTCTAGCTTCTGTGTCACATGATGGTGGTAGCCTATCAGATTCTAGCTTCTGGATCACATGATGGTGGTAGCCTATCAGATTCTAGCTTCTGTATCACATGATGGTGGTAGCCTATCAGATTCTAGCTTCTGTATCACATGATGGTGGTAGCCTATCAGATTCTAGCTTCTGTATCACATGATGGTGGTAGCCTATCAGATTCTAGCTTCTGTATCACATGATGGCGGTAGCCTATCAGATTCTAGCTTCTGTACCACATGATGGTGGTAGCCTATCAGATTCTAGCTTCTGTATCACATGATGGCGGTAGCCTATCAGGTTCTAGCTTCTGTATCACATGATGGCGGTAGCCTATCAGATTCTAGCTTCTGTATCACATGATGGCGGTAGCCTATCAGATTCTAGCTTCTGTGTCACATGATGGCGGTAGCCTATCAGATTCTAGCTTCTGTGTCACATGATGGCGGTAGCCTATCAGATTCTAGCTTCTGTGTCACATGATGGCGGTAGCCTATCAGATTCTAGCTTCTGTGTCACATGATGGCGGTAGCCTATCAGATTCTAGCTTCTGTGTCACATGATGGTGGTAGCCTATCAGATTCTAGCTTCTGTGTCACATGATGGCGGTAGCCTATCAGATTCTAGCTTCTGTGTCACATGATGGCGGTAGCCTATCAGATTCTAGCTTCTGTACCACATGATGGCGGTAGCCTATCAGATTCTAGCTTCTGTGTCACATGATGGTGGTAGCCTATCAGATTCTAGCTTCTGGATCACATGATGGTGGTAGCCTATCAGATTCTAGCTTCTGTATCACATGATGGTGGTAGCCTATCAGATTCTAGCTTCTGTATCACATGATGGTGGTAGCCTATCAGATTCTAGCTTCTGTACCACATGATGGTGGTAGCCTATCAGATTCTAGCTTCTGTACCACATGATGGTGGTAGCCTATCAGATTGTAGCTTCTGTGTCACATGATGGTGGTAGCCTATCAGATTCTAGCTTCTGTGTCACATGATGGTGGTAGCCTATCAGATTCTAGCTTCTGTATCACATGATGGTGGTAGCCTATCAGATTCTAGCTTCTGTATCACATGATGGTGGTAGCCTATCAGATTCTAGCTTCTGTGTCACATGATGGTGGTAGCCTATCAGATTCTAGCTTCTGTGTCACATGATGGTGGTGGCCTATCAGATTCTAGTTTCTGTGTCACATGATGGTGGTAGCCTATCAGATTCTAGCTTCTGTATCACATGATGGCGGTAGCCTATCAGGTTCTAGCTTCTGTATCACATGATGGTGGTAGCCTATCAGATTCTAGCTTCTGTATCACATGATGGCGGTAGCCTATCAGGTTCTAGCTTCTGTATCACATGATGGTGGTAGCCTATCAGATTCTAGCTTCTGTATCACATGATGGCGGTAGCCTATCAGATTCTAGCTTCTGTATCACATGATGGCGGTAGCCTTTCAGATTCTAGCTTCTGTGTCACATGATGGTGGTAGCCTATCAGATTCTAGCTTCTGTGTCGCATGATGGCGGTAGCCTATCAGATTCTAGCTTCTGTACCACATGATGGTGGTAGCCTATCAGATTCTAGCTTCTGTGTCACATGATGGTGGTAGCCTATCAGATTCTAGCTTCTGTGTCACATGATGGTGGTAGCCTATCAGATTCTAGCTTCTGCATCACATGATGGTGGTAGCCTATCAGATTCTAGCTTCTGTATCACATGATGGTGGTAGCCTATCAGATTCTAGCTTCTGCATCACATGATGGTGGTAGCCTATCAGATTCTAGCTTCTGTGTCACATGATGGTGGTAGCCTATCAGATTCTAGCTTCTGTATCACATGATGGTGGTAGCCTATCAGATTCTAGCTTCTGTATCACATGATGGTGGTAGCCTATCAGATTCTAGCTTCTGTATCACATGATGGTGGTAGCCTATCAGATGTCATGATAATGCTACTTTTAGTGATGATGTTTTGGTAAATCTATAATAACCCTTATACATTTTATATTTGAACATTTTCCACTGAATAAATGTAAATAATCTGAACCTGAACTGAAGTTATTTGATAATTGAAAGACGTTTTTAAAATCATTTTTGTTTAATTTACTCATCAATATAATTTATTATTGTTTTAAAAGTATTTCTTTCCAGTACTTCTGTCATCAAGTATTACTTATATCTAATATTGCCCTGCATTCAAGATATTAAAGCAAACTGTACAATCATGTGATTTTCCATCAGGGACAAAAGATATCGTTATTGATGAAAAAGTACCATAAACGACTGGTATCATATCTCTAGTTTTAATCATAATAATCAGTAGAGTTCTTATTAAAACCAAAGAAAGGAATCAAATAAATACTACGCTGTAACCCAACCTCACTCTTCATCATCATCATCAATGTGAAAATGAGCGTCTTTAACTCGACGCATCACTGAGACCTTCCCAAAAACATAATACTGAGCAGAAAAACCCCTCACTGCATCTAAACATCTCATCTGGACCTAAATCTGATCAAATCTGCGTTTCCTCGTGCACGCTGAGGTGCACATTAAGAAACGAGAGCTCTGATGTTATGTCATCATGCTACGTTTAAGTTCCTCTCCAGAAAAGTCTAAAAATATGCGCCCGGTTCCTCCAGCTGGGCATAATTATGTGTAATCCCACCGCCGGCTCTACCCACACTGTCTCCCAGGGATCTGAGCTTGTAGAAAGGCTGGATGTAGAACCAGGATCCCTCGTTCCCCGCCGAGTCCAGCGTCACCCTCATGGCGTTCTTCTCCAGCAGCGCAGGCAGCCGCTTGTTCACCGTCAGGTATTTATTGCTTTTCAAGTGCAGCAGCTGTGGGTGAGAGGAGGCACAAAGCTGCAGTTACGGCTCAGAAACGTGACAAAGAGGCGGCGCAGCGGGAGTCCGCGGACATGTTCGGCCGCTTCCTTCAGTCATACAAACAGAGACACCCACAGAATGATGCTCCTTCATCTGTTCCTCATCCTCATGCTGAGCAAGACTCTGCAGCACTTTTTAATATCTAAAATGCAGCCGAAGATCCAGGAGGGTTTTATTATCCCCCAACTTTCATATAATGGAGTTCACCGGGGTCCGAGCCAAAAAGGTCCATAAAAGTCCACAAAAACGTGTCAATATTCCTCCATACTGCTCGTCCAATGTAATCCACGTGTCCTGAGTGGGTAGCGTCCAGAATTTACTGGAAACCATCATTTAGTAGATTTTATAGACTAAACAGCAGAACATCGTACTTTCCCAGCCAGCATTTCCATGTGGGGCCCAAATGGGTTCAATCTGGATGTATATGAGGGACCCCAGTGGGACTGTCCACGGTTTCCATGGTGGCCCCACCTGTGTTTTCCCATGTGGGCTCCACATATGGGGCCCATGTAAGTTAAACTGTGAGATCTGCATATTTGCCCAGTTCCAGCCCGTAGCCTACAGGCTAAACGGGCAAACCCAGGTGGGGCCACCATGGAAACCGTGGACAGTCCCACTGGGGTCCCTCATATGCAGCCAAAATTTAACCCAGGTGGGGCCACCATGGAAACCGTGGACAGTCCCACTGGGGTCCCTCATATGCAGCCAAAATTTAACCCAGGTGGGGCCACCATGGAAACCGTGGACAGTCCCACTGGGGTCCCTCATATGCAGCCAAAATTTAACCCATATGGGGCCACCATGGAAACCGTGGACAGTCCCACTGGGGTCCCTCATATGCAGCCAAAATTTAACCCAGGTGGGGCCACCATGGAAACCGTGGACAGTCCCACTGGGGGTCCCTCATATGCAGCCAAAATTTAACCCAGGTGGGGCCACCATGGAAACCGTGGACAGTCCCACTGGGGGTCCCTCATATGCAGCCAAAATTTAACCCAGGTGGGGCCACCATGGAAACCGTGGACAGTCCCACTGGGGGTCCCTCATATGCAGCCAAAATTTAACCCAGGTGGGGCCACCATGGAAACCGTGGACAGTCCCACTGGGGTCCCTCATATGCAGCCAAAATTTAACCCAGGTGGGGCCACCATGGAAACCGTGGACAGTCCCACTGGGGGTCCCTCATATGCAGCCAAAATTTAACCCAGGTGGGGCCACCATGGAAACCGTGGACAGTCCCACTGGGGTCCCTCATATGCAGCCAAAATTTAACCCAGGTGGGGCCACCATGGAAACCGTGGACAGTCCCACTGGGGTCCCTCATATGCAGCCAAAATTTAACCCAGGTGGGGCCACCATGGAAACCGTGGACAGTCCCACTGGGGTCCCTCATATGAAGCCAAAATTTAACCCAGGTGGGGCCACCATGGAAACCGTGGACAGTCCCACTGGGGTCCCTCATATGCAGCCAAAATTTAACCCAGGTGGGGCCACCATGGAAACTGTGGACAGTCCCACTGGGGTCCCTCATATGCAGCCAAAATTTAACCCAGGTGGGGCCACCATGGAAACCGTGGACAGTCCCACTGGGGTCCCTCATATGAAGCCAAAATTTAACCCATATGGGGCCACCATGGAAACCGTGGACAGTCCCACTGGGGTCCCTCATATGAAGCCAAAATTTAACCCAGGTGGGGCCACCATGGAAACCGTGGACAGTCCCACTGGGGTCCCTCATATGAAGCCAAAATTTAACCCAGGTGGGGCCACCATGGAAACCGTGGACAGTCCCACTGGGGTCCCTCATATGAAGCCAAAATTTAACCCATATGGGGCCACCATGGAAACCGTGGACAGTCCCACTGGGGGTCCCTCATATGCAGCCAAAATTTAACCCAGGTGGGGCCACCATGGAAACCGTGGACAGTCCCACTGGGGTCCCTCATATGAAGCCAAAATTTAACCCAGGTGGGGCCACCATGGAAACCGTGGACAATCCCACTGGGGTCCCTCATATGAAGCCAAAATTTAACCCAGGTGGGGCCACCATGGAAACCGTGGACAGTCCCACTGGGGTCCCTCATATGAAGCCAAAATTTAACCCAGGTGGGGCCACCATGGAAACCGTGGACAGTCCCACTGGGGTCCCTCATATGAAGCCAAAATTTAACCCAGGTGGGGCCACCATGGAAACCGTGGACAGTCCCACTGGGGTCCCTCATATGAAGCCAAAATTTAACTCATATGGGGCCACCATGGAAACCGTGGACAGTCCCACTGGGGTCCCTCATATGAAGCCAAAATTTAACCCATATGGGGCCACCATGGAAACCGTGGACAGTCCCACTGGGGTCCCTCATATGAAGCCAAAATTTAACCCAGGTGGGGCCACCATGGAAACCGTGGACAAACCCACTGGGGTCCCTCATATGCAGCCAAAATTTAACCCAGGTGGGGCCACCATGGAAACCGTGGACAATCCCACTGGGGTCCCTCATATGCAGCCAAAATTTAACCCAGGTGGGGCCACCATGGAAACCGTGGACAGTCCCACTGGGGTCCCTCATATGCAGCCAAAATTTAACCCATATGGGGCCACCATGGAAACCGTGGACAATCCCACTGGGGTCCCTCATATGCAGCCAAAATTTAACCCATATGGGGCCACCATGGAAACCGTGGACAATCCCACTGGGGTCCCTCATATGCAGCCAAAATTTAACCCATATGGGGCCACCATGGAAACCGTGGACAGTCCCACTGGGGTCCCTCATATGAAGCCAAAATTTAACCCAGGTGGGGCCACCATGGAAACCGTGGACAGTCCCACTGGGGTCCCTCATATGCAGCCAAAATTTAACCCAGGTGGGGCCACCATGGAAACCGTGGACAGTCCCACTGGGGTCCCTCATATGCAGCCAAAATTTAACCCAGGTGGGGCCACCATGGAAACCGTGGACAGTCCCACTGGGGTCCCTCATATGCAGCCAAAATTTAACCCAGGTGGGGCCACCATGGAAACCGTGGACAGTCCCACTGGGGTCCCTCATATGCAGCCAAAATTTAACCCAGGTGGGGCCACCATGGAAACCGTGGACAATCCCACTGGGGTCCCTCATATGAAGCCAAAATTTAACCCATATGGGGCCACCATGGAAACGGTGGACAGTCCCACTGGGGTCCCTCATATGAAGCCAAAATTTAACCCAGGTGGGGCCACCATGGAAATGCTGGCTGGGTCCTGATGAGAGTTCACCACACTACGGAGGCTGCAGCAGACAGGATAGCACGCTCTTTCTTTTTCCTTTCTTTCTTCTCTTTCTTTCATATTTCTGTCTCTTTCATTTTGTTCTTTCATTCTCTCTTCTTTGGTTCTGTCTTTTTCTTTTATTCTTTTATCGCCCATTATTTTTCATCCTTTCAATATTTTTCTTTCGTTCATTTTTTCATACGTCTGTTCATTCCTTCCTTCCTTCCTTCCTTCCTTCCTTTCCTTCCTTCCTGTCTCCGTTTTAAATCAGTATCCAGCCCTCTTGTATTTGTCTGCAGCTCTGTCGCTCTTAGCACAATGTGAACAATGAATTTCTTCTTCTGCGCTTGTATTATCAGCAGAGTAGGTGCTAAATGCTGAGGCTTCCGTAGTTTCGTGAACTCTCATGGACGCATCGGGAAAGTACGATGTTCTACTGTTTAGTCTATAAAATCTACTAAATGATGGTTTCCAGTAAATTCTGGACGCTACCCACTCAGGACACTTGGATTACATTGGACGAGCAGTTTGGAGGAATATTGACAAGTTTTTGTGGACTTTTATGGACCGTTTTGTTTCAGTCGCTGCTGAACTCCATTATATGAAAGTTGGTGGATAATGAACACCCCCCCCCCCCCCCCCACGAATCTCCTACTGCATTTGAGATACTAGGGAATGCATTATGTCGATGAATGTCCTCACAAAGGTAGAAGTACAAGAATGTGTGTGTGTGTGTGTGTGTGGGGGGGGGGGGTCCTCTCCGTGAATATGGTGTCCTCTCTTGGTGGACGTGGTGTCCTTCCTTGGTGGACGTGGTGTCCTTTCTTGGTGGATATGGTGTCCTCTCTTGGTGGACGTGGTGTCCTTCCTTGGTGGACGTGGTGTCCTTTCTTGGTGGACGTGGTGTCCTTTCTTGGTGGACGCGGTGTCCTTTCTTGGTGGACGCGGTGTCCTTTCTTGGTGGACGCGGTGTCCTTTCTTGGTGGATGCGGTGTCCTTTCTTGGTGGATGCGGTGTCCTTTCTTGGTGGACGTGGTGTCCTTTCTTGGTGGACGTGGTGTCCTTTCTTGGTGGACATGGTGTCCTTTCTTCGTGAATATGGTGTGCTTTCTTGGTGGATGTGGTGTCCTTTCTTGGTGGACATGGTGTCCTTTCTTGGTGGATGTGGTGTCCTTTCTTGGTGGACGTGGTGTCCTTTCTTGGTGGACATGGTGTCCTTTCTTGGTGGACATGGTGTCCTTTCTTCGTGAATATGGTGTCCTTTCTTGGTGGATATGGTGTCCTTTCTTCGTGAATATGGTGTCCTTTCTTGGTGGACATGGTGTCCTTTCTTGGTGAATATGGTGTCCTTTCTTGGTGGATATGGTGTCCTCTCTTCGTGGATATGGTGTCCTTTCTTGGTGGATATGGTGTCCTTTCTTGGTGGATATGGTGTCCTCTCTTCGTGGATATGGTGTCCTTTCTTGGTGGATATGGTGTCCTTTCTTGGTGGATATGGTGTCCTCTCTTCGTGGATATGGTGTCCTTTCTTGGTGGATATGGTGTCCTTTCTTAGTGGATATGGTGTCCTTTCTTGGTGGACGTGGTGTCCTTTCTTGGTGGATTTCGTGTCCTTTCTTAGTGGATATGGTGTCCTTTCTTGGTGGATGTGGTGTCCTTTCTTGGTGGATATGGTGTCCTTTTTTTAGTGGATATGGTGTCCTTTCTTCGTGGATATGGTGTCCTTTCTTGGTGGATATGGTGTCCTTTTTTTTAGTGGATATGGTGTCCTTTCTTCGTGGATATGGTGTCCTTTCTTGGTGGATATGGTGTCCTTTCTTGGTGGATATGGTGTCCTTTCTTGGTGGATTTCGTGTCCTTTCTTGGTGGATATGGTGTCCTTTCTTGGTGAATATGGTGTCCTTTCTTGGTGAATATGGTGTCCTTTCTTGGTGAATATGGTGTCCTTTCTTGGTGAATATGGTGTCCTTTCTTCGTGGATATGGTGTCCTTTCTTGGTGGACATGGTGTCCTCTCTTCGTGGATATCGTGTCCTTTCTTGGTGTTGGATGAATTTACATGAATGCAAACATGCAGCTTTGGCCGCCTCTTCTAACTGAGGCGGTTATTTAAAACTCTGATTAGGAGGAAGGACGGCCGGTATCACAGAGTTATCTCACCTGGATGACATTTCCATACTGGATGACGGTCCCCAGCAGCTTGCGGTTCTCCGACTCGTTCTGCTTCTTCTCCAGGTCTGCAGCATGCTGGTGGACAAAGAAGGGACAGATAGGACAGCAGATCCCACAGATGCATCATCGTGCAGGTCGTGAGCAGCTCTTACGTGGAGCTTGTTGAGCAGGACCGTGTCGGTGGTGCTGTTGCCGCCGGGTTTCGCTGCCTTCCAGAACTGCTTCTGCGCCGAGTATCTGTTCATAGGACACAGCTTGAAGAGACAATCTGAGGAGAAACAGAGAAGGAGGCAGAGTCAAGGTTTATCATTTACTATGAACAGCTTCCTGATGCAGAACAAAGGTGTCGGTTCAGGCACCAGCGGCTGATAACGGGACCTGCTGGAAGATTTGCATAGAACCAGTTTAACCAGGAACCCACGGCTGTTTGAACTGAAGCTTTTTAAACTCAGACAGACTGATGCAACGAGGCTGGACACGTATGAATCCTAAACGTCTGAATCCTAAACATAAACGTCTCTGACACGTCTGAATCCGACACGTATGAATCCTAAACGTCTGAATCCTAAACATAAACGTCTCCGACACGTCTGAATCCTCCACCTCAGCGTCTACGACACGTCTGAATCCTCCACGTCAGCGTCTCCGACACGTCTGAATCCTCCACGTCAGCGTCTCCGACACGTCTGAATCCTCCACGTCAGCGTCTCCGACACGTCTGAATCCTCCACGTCAGCGTCTACGACACGTCTGAATCCTAAACATAAACGTCTCCGACACGTCTGAATCCTCCACGTCAGCGTCTCCGACACGTCTGAATCCTCCACGTCAGCGTCTCCGACACGTCTGAATCCTCCACGTCAGCGTCTCCGACACGTCTGAATCCTCCACGTCAGCGTCTCCGACACGTCTGAATCCTCCACGTCAGCATCTCCGACACGTCTGAATCCTCCACGTCAGCGTCTCCGACACGTCTGAATCCTCCACGTCAGCATCTCCGACACGTCTGAATCCTCCACGTCAGCATCTCCGACATGTCTGAATCCTCCACGTCAGCATCTCCGACACGTCTGAATCCTCCACGTCAGCGTCTCCGACACGTCTGAATCCTCCACGTCAGCGTCTCCGACACGTCTGAATCCTCCACGTCAGCGTCTCCGACACGTCTGAATCCTCCACGTCAGCATCTCCGACATGTCTGAATCCTCCACGTCAGCATCTCCGACACGTCTGAATCCTCCACGTCAGCGTCTCCGACACGTCTGAATCCTCCACGTCAGCGTCTCCGACACGTCTGAATCCTCCACGTCAGCGTCTCCGACACGTCTGAATCCTCCACGTCAGCGTCTCCGACACGTCTGAATCCTCCACGTCAGCGTCTCCGACACGTCTGAATCCTCCACGTCAGCGTCTCCAACACGTCTGAATCCTCCACGTCAGCGTCTCCGACACGTCTGAATCCTAAACATAAACATCTCCGACATGTCTGAATCCTCCACGTCAGCGTCTCCGACATGTCTGAATCCTCCACGTCAGCGTCTTCGACACGTCTGAATCCTCCACGTCAGCTTCTCCGACACGTCTGAATCCTCCACGTCAGCGTCTCCGACACGTCTGAATCCTCCATGTCAGCGTCTCCGACACGTCTGAATCCTAAACGTAAACGTCTCCGACACGTCTGAATCCTCCATGTCAGCGTCTCCGACACGTCTGAATCCTAAACATAAACATCTCCGACACGTCTGAATCCTCCACGTCAGCATCTCCGACATGTCTGAATCCTCCACGTCAGCGTCTCCAACACGTCTGAATCCTCCATGTCAGCGTCTCCGACACGTCTGAATCCTAAACGTAAACGTCTCCGACACGTCTGAATCCGACACGTCTGAATCCTAAACATAAACATCTCCGACACGTCTGAATCCTCCACGTCAGCGTCTTCGACACGTCTGAATCCTCCACGTCAGCTTCTCCGACACGTCTGAATCCTCCACGTCAGCGTCTCCGACACGTCTGAATCCTCCACGTCAGCGTCTCCGACACGTCTGAATCCTCCACGTCAGCTTCTCCGACACGTCTGAATCCTCCACGTCAGCGTCTCCGACACGTCTGAATCCTCCACGTCAGCGTCTCCGACACGTCTGAATCCTCCACGTCAGCGTCTCCGACACGTCTGAATCCTCCACATCAGTGTCTCCGACACGTCTGAATCCTCCACATCAGTGTCTCCGACACGTCTGAATCCTAAACATAAACATCTCCGACACGTCTGAATCCTCCACGTCAGCGTCTCCGACACGTCTGAATCCTCCACGTCAGCGTCTGACACGTCTGAATCCTCCACGTCAGCGTCTCTGACACGTCTGAATCCGACACGTCTGAATCCTAAACATAAACATCTCCGACACGTCTGAATCCTAAACATAAACGTCTCCGACACGTCTGAATCCTCCACATCAGCGTCTCCGACACGTCTGAATCCTAAACATAAACATCTCCGACACGTCTGAATCCTCCACATCAGCGTCTCCGACACGTCTGAATCCTCCACGTCTGAATCCTCCACGTTTGAATCCTCCACATCAGCGTCTCCGACACGTCTGAATCCTCCACATCAGCGTCTCCGACACGTCTGAATCCTCCACGTCTGAATCCTCCACGTCTGAATCCTCCACGTCTGAATCCTCCACATCAGCGTCTCCGACACGTCTGAATCCTAAACATAAACATCTCCGACACGTCTGAATCCTCCACATCAGCGTCTCCGACACGTCTGAATCCTCCACATCAGTGTCTCCTCCACGTCTGAATCCTCCACGTCTGAATCCTCCACGTCTGAATCCTCCACGATAGCGTCTCCGACACGTCTGAATCCTCCACGTCTGAATCCTCCACATTAGCGTCTCCGACACGTCTGAATCCTCCACATTAGCGTCTCCGACACGTCTGAATCCTCCACATTAGCGTCTCCGACACGTCTGAATCCTCCACATTAGCGTCTCCGACACGTCTGAATCCTCCACATTAGCGTCTCCGACACGTCTGAATCCTCCACATTAGCGTCTCCGACACGTCTGAATCCTCCACATTAGCGTCTCCGACACGTGTGAATCCTCCACGTCAGCGTCTCCGACACGTCTGAATCCTCCACGTTAGCGTCTCCGACACGTCTGAATCCTCCACATTAGCGTCTCCGACACGTGTGAATCCTCCACGTCAGCGTCTCCGACACGTCTGAATCCTCCACACTCAGAAACAGGTACGTACAGGAACATTTCTGTACCTGTAGGTACATTTATTACAAATGTTCTCTCAAAAGTACAATATTGGTCTTTATGAGGCCAGAAGTACCTATATACTATGAAAAAGGCTCCAAAGTAATATAAAGTACACATGTGTACCATTCCAACCCTAAGGGTACCTGCAGCATTGGAAAATGTGTGTAGCTTGTACAATAACTATAAACAGCAGTACTTCTAAACAGTAGTATAATTATAGTTATTATATTATGATTTTCATAATAATCATAGTAATAATTATATGTATAATTATATATGTGTTTGGCCTAATATTTCTATAATAATTATTCATTTATTATTAGCATCTTTGATTGTTGTCATAATCTCTATTTTATTGACTTTTATTCATCATCTTTAATTGGTTTAATTGTACTTTATTAACTCATACAGCTTGATAAGGTACAAAAATGGACCATGAAGGTACAGAAATGTCTTTCAGAAAGGAACCCCCCCCCCCCCCCCAGCAACAAGCTTTGGACCCTTTAAGGTACAAACTGCTACCTCTGTTTCTGAGTGTGTGCCGTGTTTATTGTCTTTTGTCTCCTGTTGTAACTGCAGCAGAGGAAGAACGGTTCTCCTGGGGGGGGGGGGGGGGGGGGGGGGGGGGGGGGGTGAATGTAGAACTGCCACTGGCTCTGATACGTCCGAATCCTCCATGTCAACGACACTCTGGAGCTTTTACTCTTTTTTTTGTCAGAATACTAAAAATATTTCAGCCTGGACTGCGTCTGGACAGTTTGTCCCGTCTCTCCTGGGTTCGTGTAAAAGTTGCTTTATATGGTCTGAGATTCACATTCCAGGCGGCACCCGGAGAAATCTGCCCGATTTTCTGACATGAAAACATTCCTGGACTTGTTCTAAGATTTTTCTGTTGTGTTGTTGAGACGATCTCACTTCATTTATCTGAATCTTCTCCATTTTCCTGCTTTCACTCGTCAACGTTGCTCATTTTTGCGGTTTCTACTGGAAACAGATGTGATCTGGCCTCTGCAGTCACTGCATGTTATAATTTAACTGGCACAGGAGTCCCAGGAACCATCAGGCTGATAAAAATAGCTACTCTGGCTACCTCAGTGAGAAAGGCGGCCAGCGCAAGTGTGTCATGGGATTACCCGTCACAGGGCTGGAACGGAGGAGGAGGAGGGCGGGGGGGACGGGGGGGCCAAGGACCAATGAGGAAAATGGGCGACCGGGATGAACAGCGAGGGTTATGCAGACAAACGAGGAGCCAGAAGACACCGGAAAAGGTTTCATTCTGCTGGTAAACGAGGAAAAAGCAGCAGCAACGAAGCCGAGGAGTCAGTCTGAAATGAGGTTTCAGGGAAGCCGTTTCCATGGGAACCGATTCATTCTGGTCTGGTGAGAGCATGCACCAGCATCTAAGCAGAACGGTCCGGTCCGACGAGCAGAATGACGTAAGATCACGTTCTTTATCCCAGACGGGGTCCAGAACTGATCCTCACGAGCTGTCCGGGGAACTTCACCATCGTCCGGACGGTCGAACCTCGGATTAACGATCCACCGTCGATCGATGCTATCGCGATATCGAACTGTGCGATGCGGATATCGTAACACCAACAGTTAGAACATGGATGCGAGTGAAAGGCAGGGAGACCGGGGGCCTCATGCACGAAGGGTTCGTACGCACAAAAACGCGGCGTACGATCGTTTTCACGGTAAAGCTGAGATGTACGAAGAATGACACGAGCGTGGAAATGTGCTGTGGAGACTTTGGCGACACCGAGAGGCGACGCTGGGAACTGTTATGAGAAATAAATGTGAAAACAACCATCCCCAGACTGATGATGTCATCAGACACAAACAAACAGACTCGTAAACAATCAACACCTGCAGTTATGAGCGGGAATAAAAGCACAACGTGGAGCAGAAACTCGTCTCCTGTCAGCAGCTGGAGGAAGACGGAGACGGAGGACATGCAGAGACGATAACGGGCTGATCAGCTGCTCGGGTTCCCAGAGACCACGGGCGAATTCAGCTTTTTAGAACCGGATCTTTAGCAAACATTTCTGCACCAACTAACACCAGATTAATGAGGAATTGATCATTTCTGAACGTCTGTGGAAACAATCTGCTTATTTCTCTGAATCATGGGAACGTTCGTTTCTTTATCTGTTGGACAGCAAATTAAACCAACACTGTAGATTTTAAATGAACTGTGAAACAACGGATAATTTAAAGGAACATTCCACCCACAGAATGATGTAACTTTATCTTCCACCCCCCCTCATGGTGAGAAAGACTCTGCAGCACTTTTTTAATATCTCAAATGCAGCCGGCGATCAGGAAGGCTTCTCGTTTCCCCCAACTTTCATATAATGGAGTTCACGGGTCCGAGCCAAAAGGTCCATAAAAGTCCACAAAAACGTGTCAATATTCCTCCATACTGCTCGTCCAATGTAATCCAAGTGTCCTGAGTGGGTAGCGTCCAGAATTTACTGGAAACATCATTTAGTAGATTTTTAGAGCCTAAACAGTAGAACATCTTACTTTCAAGTCTTACATATGCACGTTCATGAAACTACGGAAGCCTCGGTGTTCAGAGCCTACTCTGCCGATAATACAAGCGTAGAAGAAGAAGTTCTCCGTTTACATTGTGCTAAGAGCGACAGAGCTGCAGACAAACACAAGAGGGTCCAAGAGGGGTTGATGTTGATTTAAAACAAAGAAAGAAAGAAAAAGAGAACGCGCGATCTCGTCTTCCGCGGCTTCCGTAGTTTCGTGAACACACATCGTGTTTATGACTGGGTGAGCTGTAATGTAGCCCCCCCCCCACCTGGTGGCGCTAATTTGTCAGAGTTCAACAAACACGTAGAAGAAGACACTCAGCTAGCCGCTAGCCTGTAGCTAACGTTGTAAAGAAGAATTAAAACTAAATAATGAAGATAAAAATGGTCCCAAACCCTAAAGAGGCAAAAACCCACTCCAGTTTATTAAATACGGATTAGTGAGTGGAGATAACAAAGCAGAGCTGGAAGATGGATGGAGACCAGCTAATGCTAATGCTAACGTTAATGCTAACGCTAATGCTAACGGAAGCCCTGAAGCATCTGCAGCTTTATCTAGAAACAAACATCTAACACTCGTTGGAAAGAACGAATTTTTAAGAAAAAAGAGAAAATCAGCTGTTGATGCAGAAAATGTCTGTTATGTTTGGAAGTTCTTTAAAAAATTCTAAGAAAAGTTTAAATAAATAAATTGTTGAATGAAATTTTGTGCTTTAATTTTCTGTCTAAACAAATAAAATCCAGGTTTTTACAGATTATTTAAACTGAGCCTTTTTATTTCCAATGTGATCTATTACTGCAGCATTTTATCTCTTTTTAAATCAGTTTCCATCAGTTTTTTCTGTTGTTCCTCTTTTTGTAGTAAAATGTTGTAGATTTTGTGTTTATAGCCTAATTCTGATTTGTTCTTGTAGGAGTCTGATTTTCTTCCATGAATTATACGTGTGATATAAATGTGTTTGTGACCATCTCAGAATATATTTTATATGATGTTATTCATGTTTATCAGCCACATTTTACAGGTTCAGTCTGTTAAAGCAGCTGGATTTGCTTTAGTTATTAAAGAAAGAAACCAGAAATGATCATTACACTGATACAGAGTTGAATATGCTGATCGTATGTGCGCTAGCATCACGTCTGTGACGTCCTGCAACTACAATAAATATGAAATATGCTGAAACTGTCTCCGGTGACAAACTCCAACATGAGGCAAAAACATCAAATAAAATCACAAAACGAGTCCAACACATCTGATGGAGAGCGAACACGGCTTACGTTGGACCGCATCACACAACACACGATGACTGTGATGAGCAGGGAAATGATGGGAAGTTGTCCTGCATTCATCCTCCGTGCTTTGCTGCGATGCACAGACATGCAGGAACAGAGGCTGCAACACGGCAGCCGCCCACACGGAGAGCTGGGCGAGGTTTAGCGCCGCGCTCCGGGAAACACGCTTTTAAATAGCTTCTACCTGCTAATAATACTCGCGTTCAGGATTTAGCTGCTCGCTTTCACCTGGCCTGGCAGGACGGCAGGAACGCCGACTCAGCACAACTTCCCCACAGAAACCGTCCCGATAAAAACCAGCTCAAACATCTGAAGCTGCGTTTGGACGTCAGAGTTTCCTCAGAGTCACGAATGGAAACAACGTGCAGTCATGGAGGGGCTGGAAGGGTCAGCAGCGTCAGCACGGGGCCCTCCCCCCGGTCCTGCAGCGTACGCTGATTACACACACACACAACACACACATATAACACTCACATAACACACACACACACACATAAGATACACACACACACACATAACACACACATAACATACACACACACACACACATAACACACACACACACACACACATAACACACATAACATACACACACACACACACACAACACACATAACACACACACACACATAACACATAACATACACACACACACACACAACACACACATAACATACACACACACACACACACACACAAACACACAACACACACACACAACACACATAACACACACACAACACACATAACACACACACACACACATACACACACACACACACACACATACACACACACATATAACACACACACACACACATATATAACACACACACACACACACACACACACACACACATATATAACACACACATATAACACACAGACACACACACACACACACATATAACACACACACACACACATATATAACACACACACACACACACACACATATAACACACACACACACACCTCAGAATCACACACACGTTAGTGACAGCTGACGTCTTGTTCTTTATATCTGTTTCTCAGAGGGGGGGGGGGGGGGGGAGAGAAAGCTGGAAAAACGGGACTTAAATCGTTTGTCGGTGAAAAGCAGAAATGTCGGAGCAGCACGGTGAAACCTGAGCGCTGACTCAGCGTTTCTGACGTCGGGCTGTTGCTCTGAGACGACTCGCGCCGGCAGGTCGGCGTCTCCGGCAGCCGGACCGGAGCTGCACCTGCTTCACGGCATCCTGCTTCATAAAGACGTACCTCTGAACTTCTTGGGGGGGTTGTTGAGGTCTCCTGCGTCCGGCTGCACCACACAGCGGTCGTCCACCAGCCTGAGGACGAAAGCGACAAGCACAACGTAAACTTCCATCCAACGGAAAGCGTTCGCTGTCCAACAGAGAGACACCGTGTCCCAAAGACAGGCAGCAGGACACGTTCACTACAAAACAGGGACGGTACCGCATTCAGAACTTTTACTGGTACCGACAGAACTCTGTCAGTACGACCGAGTACAGATTCACGCAAAAATCAAACGGTACCTAAATGCATCATTGTTACTGTGAGTGAGTGGAAGAGTTGGTGATTTCTGTGCCGGACATGAACGTGGCATCGCAGCATGACATCACGGCAGCATGACATCACGGCAGCATGACATCACGGCAGCATGACATCACGGCAGCATGACATCACGGCAGCATGACATCACAGCATAACATCACAGCATGACATCACGGCAGCATGACATCACGGCATGACATCACGGCAGCATGACATCACGGCAGTATGACATCACGGCATGACATCACGGCATGACATCACGGCAGCATGACATCACGGCAGCATGACATCACGGCAGCATGACATCACAGCAGCATGACATCACGGCAGCATGACATCACAGCAGCATGACATCACGGCAGCATGACATCACAGCATAACTTCACGGCAGCATGACATCGCAGCATGACATCACGGCAGCATGACATCACGGCAGCATGACATCACAGCAGCATGACATCGCAGCATGACATCACGGCAGCATGACATCACGGCAGCATGACATCACAGCATGACATCACGGCAGCATGACATCACAGCATGACATCACGGCAGCATGACATCACAGCATAACATCACGGCAGCATGACATCACAGCATTACATCACGGCAGCATGACATCACGGCAGCATGACATCACAGCATAACATCACGGCAGCATGACATCACAGCATTACATCACGGCAGCATGACATCACGGCAGCATGACATCACAGCATGACGTCACGGCAGTATGACATCACGGCAGCATGACATCACAGCATAACATCACGGCAGCATGACATCACGGCAGCATGACATCACGGCAGCATGACATCACGGCAGCATGACATCACAGCATAACATCACGGCAGCATGACATCACAGCATAACATCACGGCAGCATGACATCACAGCATAACTTCACGGCAGCATGACATCACAGCATAACATCACGGCAGTATGACATCACGGCAGCATGACATCACGGCAGCATGACATCACAGCATGACATCACGGCAGCATGACATCACGGCAGCATGACATCACAGCAGCATGACATCATGGCTGCTAGTTCTATTCCCAGAAGTCTGAAGACGGGCACATGCCCGAAAAAGTTCTATATTTCTATAATTCAACTTAAAAGGAGCAATTTACATTTTGTTTAGATGAATAATATTCAAATCAATATATTTGCAGCTTTTATTTGTTTGGATGTTGCTGATTAGAAGTTGCAGCTTAAGAAAACCTCAAATTCAAAAACTCCAAAAATGAGAATATTGTGAAAAGCTCCAGTATTGCAGGTTCAGAGTGTCACATTCTGATCAGGTCAGTAATCCAAACACCTCCATAAGTACCCTGAGCCTTTAAAAAGTCTCTGTGTTGGTTTAGAAGAATTCACAATCATGGGGAAGATGCTGATCTGACCGTTGTGCAGAAAACCATCATTGACTCCCTGCACAAGGTGGAAAGACACAAAAAGTGATAGAAAAGAAGCTGGATGTTCTCAGAGTGTCTCAAAGCACATTAATGGACAGTTAAGTGGAAGGAAGAAGCCGGGTTAAAGCTGCTAGCATCCATTTTTTAAATTAATTTACACCCGCAGTCTTTGTTGCTGTTCATGTTTTGCTTTATTTATATTTTTTCTTTATAAAATATTTTTTATAAGTTTTGTTATTTTATTTTTATTTATTTATTTTTTTTGCATTTGTTTGTTCGTTCTGTTATCGAATTGCAAAATGTGAAAGAAGAATGAAAAGAATTAGTGGGAGAAAAATATCAATTTGCTCTCCCCTCACGTAAAAAAAAAAAAGGGGGGGGCTAGAAAACTTGATTTGTAAAGAGTGCAATTCATGTTTATAATTAAATAAAAAGGTATTTTTAAAAAATACATATATAAATATCATGATTCCCATTTCTGTTACAACTGCAGCAGAATGTTGCTGCATTTACATCCCCCCCCCCCCCGCCTGTCTGAGGATGTGGGCAGTAAACCAGCTCCGGAGGAAGTGGATGCTGAGATCCGACATTATGCCCCCCCCCCCAGTAATAGCTGGTCAACCACAAATTGGCCTCACTCACCCAGAGCCCCTCCAGCTTTACGCTGGAAATGGAAGCGGAATGAGACCAGTGGTTTTTAAACGGGACCCTAATGGGAGATGAGGCGGGGGGGGGGGGGGGGGGCATTACAATTCAAAAAACCATGAAAACAAATTGAAAACTCTCCATTTACGAGGGCTCGCCCCCCCATGCTTAACTCATTGACTGCCAGACCTTTTCCGAGCAGAGCTCCATATTGCCAGGATTTTTAAGCATTTTCACTGATTTTGGGAGCCACAGAATATTGTGTACTATGCCGATGCAAACACTGAATGTACCAAAGGAAAGCTTAGACTCTCTTCTTTTATCAGAAAAAAAACATTTGTTTCTAGCTTTTTCCATTCTTTAGTAATCTGCAGTAGAACATGGCTTTGTTGCAGCAAAAATGCTGCTTTTGACCAAAAAGCATGTTTGCAGCAGAAATAAACACATTTACAGCAGGAATAAACATGTTTACTGCAGAAACAAACATGTTTGCAGCAGAAATAAACACATTTACAGCAGGAATAAACATGTTTACTGCAGAAACAAACATGTTTGCAGCAGAAACATGTTTGCAGCAGGAATAAACATGTTTGCAGCAGGAATAAACATGTTTGCAGCAGAAATAAACATGTTTGCAGCAGGAATAAACATGTTTGCAGCAGGAATAAACATGTTTACTGCAGAAACAAACATGTTTGCAGCAGAAACAAACATGTTTGCAGCAGGAATAAACATGTTTGCAGCAGGAATAAACATGTTTGCAGCAGGAACAAACATGTTTGCAGCAGAAATAAACATGTTTACAGCAGGAATAAACATGTTTGCAGCAGAAACAAACATGTTTGCAGCAGGAATAAACATGTTTGCAGCAGGAATAAACATGTTTGCAGCAGGAACAAACATGTTTGCAGCAGAAATAAACATGTTTACAGCAGGAATAAACATGTTTGCAGCAGAAATAAACATGTTTACAGCAGGAATAAACATGTTTGCAGCAGAAACAAACATGTTTGCAGCAGAAATAAACATGTTTGCAGCAGAAATAAACATGTTTGCAGCAGAAATAAACATGTTTACAGCAGAAATAAACGTATTTACAGCAGAAACAAACATGTTTGCGGGAGAAATAAACATAAAACCCATTTTTAATTGTCAATATGATAGCAGCATATGTAGATATCGCAAAATTTGTGTGAATTGTCATGAGATTTTGGAACAGAACATGAAATATCGCAAGATTTTGTAAATAAAATAGATCGATACCACATTTTTAAATGATATCAGCATATGAAAATATCACAATATTTCAGTGTATCGATATCTTTCCCACCTCTAGTCTTTAAAAGTTTTAAAGTCTGTAAATAAGAAGTTTTTGAAGAAGAAGCAGAGGAAGATTTTTTTTTTTTTAGACTTTAGAAACAGCGGGCTGATTGGTTAAATATCGGTTAAATATCGGTGGGGTAGCCAGTTATATCGTGCATCCCTACTGCAAAGCATATTTACAGTAAACAAATCAGAACATTTGAACTTTTTACCATCACAAACTAATCAGATCATGTTTAATTCCACATCTGATCTAAATAAGCTCCTGGTGTTTGTTTCTACACGAGTGCGACTGAGGTGATCAGGACGTCAGATCACCGCGAACCTCATCAGCTCATGCTGGAACTCCAGATAAACGGGCCGGACGTGCGGCGCTCCTGCAGCAGATGTAATCTGTCCGGGAGCGCCGTGGAGGCAGGACGGCACGATGGCGGCGGCGTGCTGCGACCTGAACGCAGCAGAGATGCTTCCAGACAGACGCGCCATCTTCACACGACGCTGAAATACGCGGCGAGAAAACGTCACCGGAGAAGCCGAACACGACTCAGACTGGTCGCACCGGGAAACGCAGACCAGACCGGACCGGACCAGACCAGACCAGACCAGACCAGACCAGACCAGACCAAACCAGACCAAACCAGACCAGACCAGACCAGACCAGACCAAACCAGACCAGACCAAACCAGACCAGGCCAGACCAGACCAGACCAGACCAGACCAGACCAGACCAGACCAAACCAGACCAGACCAGACCAAACCAGACCAAACCAGACCAGACCAGACCAAACCAGACCAGACCAGACCAAACCAGACCAGGCCAGACCAGACCAGACCAGACCAGACCAGACCAAACCAGACCAGACCAGACCAGACCAGACCAGACCAGACCAAACCAGGCCAGGCCAGGCCAGGCCAGGCCAGACCAGACCAGACCAAACCAAACCAGACCAGACCAGACCAAACCAAACCAGGCCGGTCCGGCCCGGCCCGGCCCGGACCGGACCGGACCGGACCAGACCAGACCAGACCAGACCAAACAAGACCAAACCAGACCAGACCAGACCAGACCAAACCAAACCAGACCAGACCAAACCAAACCAAACCAGACCAAACCAGACCAGACCAAACCAAACAAGACCAAACCAGACCAGACCAGACCAAACAAGACCAAACCAGACCAGACCAGACCAGACCAAACCAAACCAGACCAGACCAAACAAGACCAAACCAGACCAGACCAGACCAGACCAAACCAGACCAAACCAGACCAGACCAAACCAGACCAAACCAGGCCAGGCCAGGCCAGGCCAGACCAGACCAGACCAGACCATATATACTTCAGCTGCTTCCCTCATGCAGACCATACATATATATATATATATATATATATATATATATATATATATATATATATATATAAAGCAAACAAGCATGATGGGGCTCTGAAGCTAAAATTTTGTTGAGCATCATTCTGAGACAATCATTGCAATCAGGTGTTTTCTCTAATGTTCAAGAAGACTTCTACACCTGTTGACATGTATTTTAGTCCAAATTTCACAGGAAAGGTGCTTTAATGTGTCCTGGACAGTTTTGTTTCTTTATCATCATCATCATCATCACCATTATTTTCAACCACAATTCCTAAGCAATATTTCGTGTCACTAAATTACAACTTTGTAAATTGTTATTTATTACTAGTTTGTTTATTTTCTTGTTATTTGAATCACTATTGTTCACTTAGCCTTTTCTTTAATTGGAAAGTATGAATAATTTTGAGGACGACTGTTAAGCATTCGATCCAAATAACTTAACCTTAAGTTCATGAAGCCTGATAGTGACATTTAATGTCAGAAAAATGCAAATTAAGCTGCTTGTATTCGTCTGTGTTTACCAAACTGAAAGGGAGAAGACATTTAACCATCATTCGCGTTAGGAGGCGAGTGATGTTTGTCTCATCCTCACTCATTTTGCTGCGCTCAGCATTGAACTTTGCTATGGAGAAAGGGTTAGGCGCAGAGCCAGCTCTGCTGCCACTGCCTTTGTCACTCTGGCTGCTGCTGTCAGCATCTGAAACAGCATCGTTCTTACTTCATTTTGCATCTTTAAGCACCAACGTTAACCTACATCAATAACGTTAGCTACTGCTTCTAGACAGACCAACACAATCTGGAGTGGTGTACAACGCTACGTTATCCGACACAAATAAAAAGGCTTACGTTAATGGAGTACCGTAGATAACTACGGAGCAAGCTCGTTAGCCAAGTTAAATAGAGCTACCTGCTGTACCTGATGGAAAATGCTATGGAAGTCATTCGGCAAACAATAGCTATTAAGTAACTAACCAACCTGAAAATGAAAGCATGTCGCCTGATCCTGTACTCGCTGTGACACTGCTGGAAGCTGAAGGGGGACGTTTTGACTGTCGCTCGCCTTGTTTCCACGTCTCGAAGACACGACAGGCGTCTCGCACATTGAGGTTGTGAACTGCATCTAAATGTTTGAACATGTTGGTTGTACTGCCTCCTTACAGGAGAGCACAGCATCACAGTGGTTGCATACAGCCTTTTCTTCATCTTTTTTTGAGAAGTGAAGCCATGCCCTCCACCGCTTCTTCCGCTCCATCTTGTCTTTGGGAATTCGCCGACAGAAATTGCGGAAATCACGTCAAGGCATCGATAACGGGAACCGGGTCTCAAAACGGGGTTCGATTCCGGGAAATTGATCCATTTCTTATCGATGGCCCCGAGGAACCGGGTTTCAATTATCATGCCGAGTTACAGCAGGATACAGACAGATATCACACCGATATCTGTCAGTGACAGCAGGATACAGACAGATATCGGTGTGATATCTGTCAGTATCCTGCTGTCACTGACAGACTCGAGGAGGTTTTTTGAGAGAAACTGTGTTTATGCTCGTTTAATATGAATGGAACTGGTTCTACTGGTTCTACGCTCCTTCACTGCTTTAGATAATAATAATGTGTCTGAGGGAAGCAGCTGAAGTAATAATGAGGGGTCTGCAGGGGTCTGCGGGGGTCTCTGGGTCTGCAGGGGTCTGCAGGGGTCTCTTGGTCTGCAGGTCTGCAGGTCTGAGCTGAACCACGTGGATCTCCAGGGGCACCGTGAGAAATGAAACACCTCTGCAGGATGCAGCAGCTCAGAGGTGGAAACATGTTCTGCACGTGGTGCATCCTTTTATAGCACGATGATGATGATGAAGATGATGAAGATGATGATGATGATGATGAGGACGATGATGATGATGATGAGGACGATGATGATGATGATGAAGATGAAGATGATGATGAAGATGATGATGACGATGACGATGAAGACGAAGACGACGACGACGACGACGGACGACGACGACAACGATGATGATGGATGACGATGATGTTGATGATGATGATGTTGATGATGATGATGTTGATGATGATGATGTTGATGATGATGATGTTGATGATGATGATGTTGATGATGATGATGTTGATGATGATGATGTTGATGATGATGAAGAAGATAATGATGATGACGATGGATGATGATGACGACGATGGATGATGATGATGATGATGGATGATGGATGATGATGAAGAAGATGAAAACCCAGGGCTCCAGACTCGACACTTTGTGACTGAAACGTGACAGTGTGAGTAGACGTCATCTTCTCGTGCGGACAGTAAATGCACCCTTTATGCTGCTGTGCACGTATTTAGCTGCTGACAGACTTCGTGGTCAGTGAAGGCAACACGGGCTCCGTGTGCAGCGACGCCTGCAGCCGAACACGGAGGTTTCATCAACGGTTCAATTCCCTCCAGGCCACCGTACTCTGGGAGCCTCGTTGCACCGTCTCCATGTCTGACGGAGCTTCCAGAAAGCATCAAGTTCTCAGCAGAAGTTAGAAAATCAGCCAATTTCAAAATAAAAGCCCCGCAGGTTTACCATCGCTGCGTCATCAGCAGGCTGGAAGATCAGGAGGGATCGGAGCTGGAGGTTTACCCAGCATCATCATCATCATCATCGTTTTAGCCTGAACGCTTGTTTCCAGCCCCGTTATCATCATGTCTTTATCATTCATTTCTTCTTTTACAACCGAGTGGAACAAGTCTGGAGTTGAATGTTGCTGATAGTCAGGAATAAATAAATAAATGTAAATTTCACTGTCACCACTTGTAGCCGGCGTGTGGAGCCGAGTCTCCTGCTGTATTTCCATCTGTTACCTTCATTCTTTCACTTTTAGCTACATTTTTATATATTGAATTTTTGAAATTCTATTTTTATCCCACTTGTTCGTTATTTGTGGGGTCACCTCCTCACTGATATCGTTTCTGTTCCCCATTTTCACATCTGCTTTTTAATCTAAATTCATTCAAATACGAATGCACGATACTGGAATTTTGGGCGTTATCTGATGCCGATAACCGATATTGATGCCGATATTAAAAGGTGAAAAAAATGAGCAGTCATTGCAAATAACAGTTTTGTTCTCATGTCTGATTCTTTGAAAAATATGGATACATTAAAATATCAGGACGTTCTCATATGCCAATATCAGGTCGATATTTAAAACGCGGTATTGATCTGTTTTACTAACAAAATCCTGCAAGATTTCATCGTATCTCACGATATTTCGTGAATTCTGGCGAGGTTTCATAACAGAACGATGAAATATTGCAAATTTGGTCAGTAAAACCACCGCGGTGGCAGAAATGATTACCGTGTTCGAGTCGGGACACGGATACCGATACCAGCATCCCCGCCGCGATCGGCTGCGTCCCAACACCGTAGCTGTGATACCGCCGTCCTCTGAAGAAGAAGCTGGTGGTTTACAGACATTCACGCTGCAACGCATCCCGGAGGTTTATACGAAGTACGGGGTCCTGAATCAGAGTTTCTACCGTTAGCTCGTTAGCAGTTAGCCGCTAGCTAGTTTGTCTGCTGTCTGCCAGGATCTCATCCACAATAAAGCAGAACGTTCCACAAGGGTCCAGACCAGGATCCAGACCAGAGTCCAGCAGACTGTTGGGTCTAAACCAAAGTTTAAGCCGCTTTCTAACTCAGGTTTTTCAGGCAGATTTTAAATGAGGTCCAACACGAATAACATCCATGTTTTAAGCAGAAAAATGCCGTTTCTGGTGACGACTAACGTTCCACGTTATTATGATGGTGACAGAAATATAAAACAGCAACGCTGCGTCTGGATTCAGTATCATTTAAACAACGATCTCCGTTTGCTTCATCAGGTTACTTTACATTTTTATGAATGATACGAGTGTTTGGCCGTAGATGCAGTACTAACAGGCTTTTTGCCCCCGGTTGCCTAGCAACTGCCAATGTTTGTAAACAGGAACCCATCTATAAATGTCCGTGTTCTTCTTCACTTATCACCACATCCAGGAACGTGACGTCCTCCACGTTCAGAAAAACGTCCCGTTCTCACTACACGTGGACGGAAACGCCCCCGGACCCGTGGCGGACTCGTGGCGGACCCGTGGCGGACCCGTGGCGGACTCGTGGCGGACTCGTGGCGGACTCGTGGCGGACTCGTGGCGGACTCGTGGCGGACCCGTGGCGGACCCGTGGCGGACCCGTGGCGGACCCGTGGCGGACTCGTGGCGGACTCGTGGCGGACTCGTGGCGGACCCGTGGCGGACCCGTGGCGGACCCGTGGCGGACTCGTGGCGGACTCGTGGCGGACTCGTGGCGGACCCGTGGCGGACCCGTGGCGGACCCGTGGCGGACCCGTGGCGGACCCGTGGCGGACTCGTGGCGGACGTGCAGCGTTCCGCCGCAGTCGCCTGAAAATGAACTTCAACTTTTCCTCTTTCTGCTGATCAGATAATTGATCCGATCCCGGATTTCAGAAGCAGAAACCGATCGGAACCGTGACTTCGTTGATCCGCTGCCTCCAACCTGCAGGTTACATGTTCGCTGATAAAACAGGACGGAGCTGCAGCCGGGCCGGGATCCACCAGAACCAGAACCAGAACCAGAACCGGAACCAGAACCAGAGCCAGAACCAGAACCAGAGCCAGAGCCAGAGCCAGAACCAGAGCCAGAACCAGAACCAGAACCAGAGCCAGAACCAGAGCCAGAACCGGAGGTTCAGGAGTCCCGCTTGTGCAGGGTGAAGTGAAACTGGCTTTTACGGTATCTGAGGCAGCACCGTGAACGCATCACCTCTGTGAGCCAGCCAAGGTCCAGGTGGAGGCAACGTCTCTGGGGGGGTCACATTCAGTATGCTGACTGCATCAGCAACTCCCCCAGTGATGCAACGAGGCTATTTATAGCTGGGGGGGGACAGTCCCCCCCTCCTCACACATCTGCTGTCATCACGCTGAGCTGCTGCACGGCGGCCGAGGAGGAGGAAGAGGTGACACGGCAAGAGGAGGAAGATTGCAGCACTTAAGGGGGGGGGGGGCTCTTGAGGGCAAAAATAGAAAGCAATCACCAACGTGCAGCTGAATGTCGCTCACTGAGCCAACAGACACACTCGCCTGACGAGGACATTCACATCTGCAACACTCGTTGCCTCAGTGGCATCAATTTCTGCTCAAGCAGTTGCACTTCTACCTCAGTTACTGCAATTATGAGGGGGGGGGGGGGACACGGATCAAGGATCCAGTTCCTCCAACGTTTATTCACGGCAACGTGCGGTCAGGATCCATTTGCACAGATTCTAGCTTCTGTATCACATGATGGTGGTAGCCTATCAGATTCTAGCTTCTGTAACACATGATTGTGGTAGCCTATCAGATTCTAGCTTCTGTGTCACACGATGGTGGTAGCCTATCAGGTTCTAGCTTCTGTATCACATGATGGTGGTAGCCTATCAGATTCTAGCTTCTGTATCACATGATGGTGGTAGCCTATCAGATTCTAGCTTCTGTAACACATGATTGTGGTAGCCTATCAGATTCTAGTTTCTGTGTCACACGATGGTGGTAGCCTATCAGATTCTAGCTTCCGTATCACATGATGGTGGTAGCCTATCA
>JALJCO010008574.1:0-38000 GCA_023101725.1 Atherinomorus stipes | reverse complement strand
CAGTCTGAGACCAGGGAGTCTGAGACCACTAATCTTAAACCACACCCCTAATCTGAGATCACTAATCTTAGAACAGTAATGTGGGACTACTAATATGAGACCAATAATCTGAGACCACTAATCTGAGACCACTAATGTGATGACCACTAATCTGAGACCGCTAATCTCAGACCACTAATCTCTGAGACCAGTAATCTAAGACCAGTAATCTAAGACTAATAATCTAAGACTAGTAATCTGAGACCAGTAATCTGAGACCAGTAATCTTGGGACCACAAATCTGAGACCACTAATATGAGAACAGTAATCTGAGACCAGTAATCTTAGACCACTACACTGAGACCAGTATTTGAGACCAGTAATCTGCGGTTGCTAGATGAACAGTTAGCAGTAGACGGAGGAGCTGCTCTGCCACGTTTCAAAATCTTTAAAAAATAAAAAATTAGATTCTGAAGTCACAACGTTCCAATCTATGGAGCCAGGACCGGGACACAGGTTCCCAACGTTCCCACCCATGGAGCCAGGACCGGGACACAGGTTCCCAACATTCTCATCCATGGAGTCAGGACCGGGACACAGGTTCCCAATGTTCCCATCCATGGAGCATGGACGGGGACACAGGTTCCCAACGTTCCCATCCATGGAACCAGGACCGGGACACAGGTTCCCAATGTTCCCATCCATGGAGCATGGACGGGGACACAGGTTCCCAACGTTCCCATCCATGGAACCAGGACCGGGACACAGGTTCCCAACGTTCCCATCCATGGAGCCAGGACCGGGACACAGGTTCCCAACGGTCCCATCCATGGAGCCAAGACCGGGACACAGGTTTCCCAACGTTCCCATCCATGGAGCCAAGACGGGGACACAGGTTCCCAACAATCGCATCAATGGAGTCAGGACCTGGACACAGGTTCCCAACATTCGCATCCATGGAGCCAAGACCGGGACACAGGTTTCCCAACGTTCCCATCCATGGAGCCAGGACCGGGACACAGGTTTCCCAACGTTCCCACCCATGGAGCCAGGACCGGGACACAGGTTCCCCAACGTTCCCACCCATGGAGCCAGGACCGGGACACAAGGTTCCCAACGTTCCCACCCATGGAGCCAGGACCGGGACACAGGTTCCCAACGTTCCCACCCATGGAGCCAGGACCGGGACACAGGTTCCCAACGTTCACACCCATGGAGCCAGGACCGGGACACAGGTTCCCAACGTTCCCATCCATGGAACCAGGACCGGGACACAGGTTCCCAACGTTCGCATCCATGAAGCCAGGACCGGGACACAGGTTCCCAACGGTCCCATCCATGGAGCCAAGACCAGGACACAGGTTTCCCAACGTTCCCATCCATGGAGCCAAGACGGGGACACAGGTTCCCAACAATCGCATCCATGGAGTCAGGACCGGGACACAGGTTCCCAACATTCGCATCCATGGAGTCAGGACCGGGACACAGGTTCCCAACATTCGCATCCATGGAGTCAGGACCGGGACACAGGTTCCCAACATTCGCATCCATGGAGCCAAGACCGGGACACAGGTTCCCAACGTTCGCATCCATGGAGTCAGGACCGGGACACAGGTTCCCAACATTCGCATCCATGGAGCCAAGACCGGGACACAGGTTCCCAACGTTCCCACCCATGGAGCCAGGACCGGGACACAGGTTCCCAACGTTCCCACCCATGGAGCCAGGACCGGGACACAGGTTCCCAACGTTCCCACCCATGGAGCCAGGACCGGGACACAGGTTCCCAACGTTCACACCCATGGAGCCAGGACCGGGACACAGGTTCCCAACGTTCCCATCCATGGAACCAGGACCGGGACACAGGTTCCCAACGTTCGCATCCATGAAGCCAGGACCGGGACACAGGTTCCCAACGGTCCCATCCATGGAGCCAAGACCGGGACACAGGTTTCCCAACGTTCCCATCCATGGAGCCAAGACGGGGACACAGGTTCCCAACAATCGCATCCATGGAGTCAGGACCGGGACACAGGTTCCCAACATTCGCATCCATGGAGCCAGGACCGGGACACAGGTTCCCAACATTCGCCTCCATGGAGTCAGGACCGGGACACAGGTTCCCAACATTCGCATCCATGGAGCCAAGACCGGGACACAGGTTCCCAACGTTCGCATCCATGGAGTCAGGACCGGGACACAGGTTCCCAACGTTCCCACCCATGGAGCCAGGACCGGGACACAGGTTCCCAACATTCGCATCCATGGAGTCAGGACCGGGACACAGGTTCCCAATGTTCCCATCCATGGAGCATGGACGGGGACACAGGTTCCCAACGTTCCCACCCATGGAGCCAGGACCGGGACACAGGTTCCCAACATTCGCATCCATGGAGTCAGGACCGGGACACAGGTTCCCAATGTTCCCATCCATGGAGCATGGACGGGGACACAGGTTCCCAACGTTCCCATCCATGGAACCAGGACCGGGACACAGGTTCCCAATGTTCCCATCCATGGAGCATGGACGGGGACACAGGTTCCCAACGTTCCCATCCATGGAACCAGGACCGGGACACAGGTTCCCAACGTTCGCATCCATGAAGCCAGGACCGGGACACAGGTTCCCAACGGTCCCATCCATGGAGCCAAGACCGGGACACAGGTTTCCCAACGTTCCCATCCATGGAGCCAAGACGGGGACACAGGTTCCCAACAATCGCATCCATGGAGTCAGGACCGGGACACAGGTTCCCAACATTCGCATCCATGGAGCCAAGACCGGGACACAGGTTTCCCAACGTTCCCATCCATGGAGCCAGGACCGGGACACAGGTTTCCCAACGTTCCCACCCATGGAGCCAGGACCGGGACACAGGTTCCCCAACGTTCCCACCCATGGAGCCAGGACCGGGACACAGGTTCCCAACGTTCCCACCCATGGAGCCAGGACCGGGACACAGGTTCCCAACGTTCCCACCCATGGAGCCAGGACCGGGACACAGGTTCCCAACGTTCACACCCATGGAGCCAGGACCGGGACACAGGTTCCCAACGTTCCCATCCATGGAACCAGGACCGGGACACAGGTTCCCAACGTTCGCATCCATGAAGCCAGGATCGGGACACAGGTTCCCAACGGTCCCATCCATGGAGCCAAGACCGGGACACAGGTTTCCCAACGTTCCCATCCATGGAGCCAAGACGGGGACACAGGTTCCCAACAATCGCATCCATGGAGTCAGGACCGGGACACAGGTTCCCAACATTCGCATCCATGGAGCCAGGACCGGGACACAGGTTCCCAACATTCGCATCCATGGAGTCAGGACCGGGACACAGGTTCCCAACATTCGCATCCATGGAGTCAGGACCGGGACACAGGTTCCCAACATTCGCATCCATGGAGCCAAGACCGGGACACAGGTTCCCAACGTTCGCATCCATGGAGTCAGGACCGGGACACAGGTTTCCCAACGTTCCCATAAATGGAGCCAAGACCGCGACACAGGTTTCCCAACGTTCGCATCCATGGAGTCAGGACCGGGACACAGGTTCCCAATATTCGCATCCATGGAGTCAGGACGGGGACACAGGTTACCCACGTTCCCATCCATGGAGCCAGTACCGGGACACGGGTTCTCAATGTTCCCATCCATGGAGCATGGACCGGGACACAGGTTCCCAACGTTCGCATCCATGGAGCCAGGACCGGGACACAGTTTCCCAACGTTCGCATCCATGGAGCCAAGACCGGGACACAGGTTTCCCAACGTTCCCACCCATGGAGCCAGGACCGGGACACAGGTTCCCAACGTTCGCACCCATGGAGCCAGGACCGGGACACAGGTTCCCAACGTTCCCACCCATGGAGCATGGACCGGGACACAGGTTCCCAACGTTCGCATCCATGGAGCCAGGACCAGGACACAGTTTCCCAACGTTCGCATCCATGGAGCAAAGACCGGGACACAGGTTCCCAACGTTCGCATCCATGGAGCAAAGACCGGCACACAGGTTCCCAACGTTCGCATCCATGGAGCCAAGACCGGGACACAGGTTTCCCAACGTTCCCACCCATGGAGCCAGGACCGGGACACAGGTTCCCAACGTTCGCACCCATGGAGCCAGGACCGGGACACAGTTTCCCAACGTTCGCATCCATGGAGCAAAGACCGAGACACAGGTTACCCACGTTCCCATCCATGGAACCAGGACCGGGACACAGGTTACCCACGTTCCCATCCATGGAGCCAGGACCGGGACACAGGTTTCCCAACGTTCCCATCTATGGAGCCAGGACGGGGACACAGGTTCCCAACGTTCGCATCCATAGAGCCAAGATCGGGACACAGGTTCCCAGCGTTCCCATCCATAGAGCCAAGACCGGGACACGGGTTTCCCAACCTCCCCTCACAGTTTCAGACATGTCAGAGGTAATCAGAAAATACCAGCAGGTAACTAGGTTACCATTTACCCCACATTCTACACGCCTACTCCAGAACCAATCAGATTGCTCTAAACCGTAACCAATCAGAGAGAGAGGAGGGACAGGACTGGATTTATACTGGAGTGTCGGGTAACACCGCTTCTATTCCGGACCAGCAGGTGGCAGGTGGTTCGCTGTCGCTTCAGTAGAGGAAACGATTCCTGTTTCAGAACAACAATGGCGGCCAACACTCGTACAGGTAACGAGAACCCGACCAATGACGATCAGGAATTAGATCATTCTAATTGGTGGAGTAGGCGTGTACAAGTGTGTCAAAGTTCTCTAAGGTTGTGTTAACAGAATTGGTTCATACGAGTAGATCTGATTGGTTGCCGTTGTTGCTACAGTAGAAACTTTTGTCCCCGCCGTGTCTCCGTACGTCCTTTAACCACGCAGCAGTAAAACACGAGAAGATGTCCCACTCCCACTCACATTCTGAAACTGCCTGAAGGGGACAAATTGGACGATGTCCCTCATGGCGGCCTCGCCGGACATGGAGCGCAGGCGTCCATCGTCTCCGTCCAGGAACTCCATGGCGGTGAAGTCGGCCTTGCCCACTCCGACGATGATGATAGACATGGGCAGCCGGGACGCGTTGACGATGGCGGAGCGCGTCTGGTCCATGTCTGTGATGACGCCGTCTGTGATGATCAGCAGGACGAAGTATTGCTGCAGGAGGACAGAGACGTCAGGAGGACAGAGACATCAGGGGGACATTGTCCTTCCACTGAGGACTACTAACAGCGGCGGTGGTCTGCTGGACGGCCTGCTGGGCGAAGCAGGCCACGTGGTTGATGATGGGGGAGAAGTTGGTGGGACCGTAGAGCTTCACCTGAGGAAGACACACCCTGTAGGCCTCCACCACACCTTCGATGCCTGCACACACACACACACACACACACACACACACACACACACACACACACACACAGCAGCGTCACAGAAAGAAGAAGCATGTCCACCAGGCTGAGATCAGCTAACATACCTGCACAGAACGGATTGGACGGGTTGAAGTTGAGAGGAAACTCATGAGACACCTGTAAGACAGAGATCAGGTGTTACCAGCAGCACGGTTCCTGCAGGTGAGGGACGAGACGTCAGCTTCACCTGCCACGAAGGAGGAATCTGGGCCCCGAACCCGAACGCAGGAACATCTTGTCACTGCAGAGAAGATAAAACCCGGAGATTCAGCCACGAAAACGAGAACCTGTAATCCCAGTCAGCATCTACAACCTTTGATCCCAGTCACCATCAGACATTGACCTATGGCTAAGCCACGCCCCCTCCACTCACTCGGACGAACAATCAACATTCGGTTACAGGCGCTGTGTGACACCTCAGGAGATGACAGCTGTCAACACGGACAGCAGACGGGCATCAGACAGAGACGATGACAAGATGAATAAAAAAACAAAACAAACAAACAAAAAAACATTGTTCACGAGTCTGAAACTGCGAGTCAAAATCACACCTGTGAATCTCTGGAATGTGACGAGTGTCGCTTTCTTGCACAAACTACTGAACAGCTGCCGGTGTTGTAGTAAAAAGTGATGAAACAGCCACGGGAGCAGTCTGGCTGCAGCTTAGAAGCCAGGCGTGTCGTTACCCAGGCTACTACACCACACCTGTACTACACCACACCTGTACTACACCACGCCTGTACTACACCACGCCTGTACTACACCCCACCTATACTACACCACACCTGTACTACACCACACCTGTATGTACTACACCACGCCTGTACTACACCACACCTGTATGTACTACACCACACCTGTACTACACCGCACCTGTACTACACCGCACCTGTACTACACCACACCTGTACTACACCACACCTGTACTACACCGCACCTGTACTACACCGCACCTGTACTACACCACACCTGTACTACACCACACCTGTACTACACCACACCTGTACTGAACCACACATATACTACACCACACATACTACACCACACCTGTACTACACCACACCTGTACTATACCACACATATACTACACCACACATACTACACCACACCTGTACTACACCACACCTGTACTACACCACACCTGTACTATACCACACATATACTACACCACACATACTACACCACACCTATACTAAACCACACCTGTACTACACCACACCTGTACTACACCACACCTGTACTGAACCACACATATACTACACCACACCTGTACTAAACCACACATACTAAACCACACATATACTACACTACACATACTTAACCACACCTGTACTACACTACACCTATACTACACCACACATACTAAACCACACCTGTACTAAACCACACCTGTACTACACCACGCCTGTACTACACCACACATACTAAACCACACCTGTACTAAACCACACCTGTACTACACCACACCTATACTAAACCACACCTGTACTTAACTACACGTATACTACACCACACATACTAAACCACACATATACCAGACCACACCTATTACTACACTACACATACTTAACCACACCTGTATTACACACTACACCTATACTACACCACACATACTAAACCACACTTGTACTACACTACACCTATACTACACCACACATACTAAACCACACTTGTACTACACTACACCTATACTACACCACACATACTAAACCACACTTGTACTACACTACACCTATACTACACCACACATACTAAACCACACCTGTACTACACTACACCTATACTACACCACACATACTAAACCACACCTGTACTACACCACACCTGTTCTACACTACACCTATACTACACCACACATACCAAACCACACCTGTACTACACTACACCTATACTACACTACACATACTAAACCACACCTGTACTACACTACACCTATACTACACACACATACCAAACCACACCTGTACTACACTACACATACTAAACCACACCTGTACTACACCACACCTGTACTAAACCACACATACTAAACCACACCTGTACTACACTACACCTATACTACACCACACATACCAAACCACACCTGTACTACACTACACCTATACTACACTACACATACTAAACCACACCTGTACTACACTACACCTATACTACACCACACATACCAAACCACACCTGTACTACACTACACATACTAAACCACACCTGTACTACACTACACCTATACTACACTACACATACTAAACCACACCTGTACTACACTACACCTATACTACACCACACATACTAAACCACACCTGTACTACACTACACCTATACTACACCACACATACTAAACCACACCTGTACTAAACCACACCTGTACTACACCACGCCTGTACTACACCACGCCTGTACTACACCACACATACTAAACCACACCTGTACTACACCACACCTATACTAAACCACACCTGTACTTAACTACACGTATACTACACCACACATACTAAACCACACATATACCAGACCACACCTATTACTACACTACACATACTTAACCACACCTGTATTACACTACACCTATACTACACCACACATACTAAACCACACTTGTACTACACTACACCTATACTGCACCACACATACTAAACCACACCTGTACTACACCACACCTGTACTACACTACACCTATACTACACTACACATACTAAACCACACCTGTACTACACTACACCTATACTACACCACACATACTAAACCACACCTGTACTACACTACACCTATACTACACCACACATACTAAACCACACCTGTACTACACTACACCTATACTACACTACACATACTAAACCACACCTGTACTACACTACACCTATACTACACCACACATACTAAATCACACCTGTACTACACCACACCTGTACTACACTACACATACTAAACCACACCTGTACTACACCACACCTGTACTACACTACACATACTAAACCACACCTGTACTACACCACACATACTAAACCACACCTGTACTACACCACACCTGTACTACACTACACCTATACTACACCACACATACCAAACCACACCTGTACTACACCACACCTATACTACACCACATATACTACACCACACCTGTACTACACCACAAAAAAAAACACGTTAAGACATAAAAATGAACAAAAACAAACTAACTTCAATGCACTTCAATGGACGTTCAAGCAGAGAATGTCCAAGTTTATTGGGTTAGCTGTGCGCACTGTGATTGGCTCATCGCGTTAGGGGGCGTGGTTTAGCCATAGGTCAATTGCAAACCTCGTGGGAGGGATAGAAATGCTGGAAAACCTCCGTATCACCTACAGGAAACTATCTATCACAGCTACACTGACTTTCCTGAGGTTCTGCTGACAGAGGAGATGGTTCTCTTCTGCAGGAGTTTTGAGGGTTTATAACTTTATTAGGACTAGTGGACATGGACAACATTCCCACCTGTCGTAGTCCTGGATGACGTTCCCGACAGACCAAATAGCCGTCAGGTACTCGTTGACGCCCTGAGGACTGATGTAATGGAGTGACTGAGGAGACCGGGGGTCCCCGTTGGAGCCCGTGAAGTCGACGGCAACCTGACGGCAGACGTGCAGGTTAACGGAGGGAGATCAGAGTCTGGAGAACCAGGAGAACCAGGAGAACAAGCGGAACTTACGGTGAAGTTTATCTGACAGCCTCCCATGATGTAATCCAGGAAGCTGAACTCCTTCACCACCTGCAACACAGACCAGCTGCTCAATGACACACACACACACAACAGCAAGTTACCACACAGGACCAGGACCAGGACCAGACCTGGCACAGCTTCACGGACACCACTCCGGAGTTCTTGTAGCCTTTCTTCTTCTGCTTCTTTTTACTGTTGATGCATTCAAACTCCGCCTGCAGACACAGGAAGGAGGTCTTCATCAATCAGACACTAATAGTTTACACACACACACACACACACTTCCTCACGATCAACCCAATCATCTCTCATGTATGTGTTGAGCATGCCCCTCCCACAGCCTCATCTGATTGGTTTAAAAAGCAGATGTAGCAGCTGATTTGTTGCCGATTCTGATTCATGTAACCAATCAGATGCTGCTACAGGAATATCGACACTCAGTCCACAGACGAGGAACTTTGTGTAGCTTTTTGTGCAACGAGGACGTTCAAGCAGAAAAGTGACTTTGTTGCCGATATTTTTACTTTAGTGAAACTCGGAACATCTAAACAGCTGTCGTTCTACTGGGAACAAAACATGTTTATGTTCTACTGGGAATAAAACACGTTTATGTCCTACTGGGAATAAAACACGTTTATGTTCTACTGGGAATAAAACACGTTTATGTTCTACTGGGAATAAAACACGTTTATGTTCTACTGGGAATAAAACACGTTTATGTTCTACTGGGAACAAAACATGTTTATGTTCTACTGGGAATAAAACACGTTTATGTTCTACTGGGAACAAAACACGTTTATGTTCTACTGGGAACAAAACATGTTTATGTTCTACTGGGAATAAAACATGTTTATGTTCTACTGGGAATAAAACATGTTTATGTTCTACTGGGAATAAAACATGTTTTTGTTCTACTGGGAATAAAACATGTTTATGTTCTACTGGGAATAAAACATGTTTATGTTCTACTGGGAATAAAACATGTTTATGTTCTACTGGGAATAAAACATGTTTTTGTTCTACTGGGAATAAAACATGTTTATGTTCTACTGGGAATAAAACACGTTTATGTTCTACTGGGAATAAAACATGTTTATGTTCTACTGGGAACAAAACATGTTTATGTTCTACTGGGAATAAAACATGTTTATGTTCTACTGGGAATAAAACATTTTTATGTTCTACTGGGAATAAAACATTTTTATGTTCTACTGGGAATAAAACACGTTTATGTTCTACTGGGAATAAAACATGTTTATGTTCTACTGGGAACAAAACATGTTTATGTTCTACTGGGAACAAAACATGTTTATGTTCTACTGGGAATAAAACATGTTTATGTTCTACTGGGAATAAAACATGTTTATGTTCTACTGGGAATAAAACATGTTTATGTTCTACTGGGAATAAAACATTTTTATGTTCTACTGGGAATAAAACATGTTTATGTTCTACTGGGAATAAAACATGTTTATGTTCTACTGGGAATAAAACATGTTTATGTTCTACTGGGAATAAAACATGCTTACGTTCTGCTGGGAATAAAACATGTTTATGTTCCTCTTGGAATAAAACATTTTTATGTTCTACTGGGAAATAAAACATGCTTACGTTCTGCTGGGAATAAAACATTTTTATATTCTACTGGGAAATAAAACATGCTTACGTTCTGCTGGGAATAAAACATCTTTACGTTCTAGTGGTAAGAAAACGTGTAGATGAGATTCTGGTCTGATTTCTGGACCTGGTGTTACATCCGGTTCTGTCCTACGTTCTGCACAGACACCTGATCGTTATGGAACCGGGTTGTCTCATCCTGGGTTGGTAATCAGGAACCCGGATGGAAACCCAGAGACCAACATGGAGTCGTACCGGAGACGTGCGCGATGCTTCTTCCAGCCGTTTCATCGTGGTCTCAAAGCAGCCGATGAGGTCATGCGATCCGTCGTCGTCGTAGTCGTAGCACTCCACCTGAGCAGAAGGGAACAGCGTCAGGCTGCAGCCGCACCGGAAAACCGGGGAATGTCTATCTGCTGCAGGAAGAGGAGACGTGGTGAGCCGCTTCAGTCAAACTGCAGTTTTCTGCGTGAAAACTGAAGTCATGGAGGACATCTGTGATGGGGGAGTTTGACTGAGGGGGCTCTCTGGAGGTGAAAGATGAGACAAACATGCAGAGGTGGAAACATCTGGAGGACAGAAAGCAGACAGAAACCTCCGATGCATGGACTCCCACCGGCTTCATTCACACACAGATCACCCAGGAAGTGATGGGAGGATGGAAAACAGACAACTCTGGAACTCTGGGAAACTCACTTGTCCTGAATTCTGGAAAACTGCTCCTTTCCTGACATGTTTGCTTCAGAGGTTAGAGAAATGTACATCATCAGGCTACAGCTATATGTAATCACATGTTCATACGTCTGGAATGTGTGTGTGTGTGTGGGGGGGGGGGGGTTCTGGTCACACGTGTCCTGGTGGGAGATAAAAGGGAAATGTGCAGCAGTCTGAGAGGGGGTTTTACTTTGATGGATTTGTCCATGTCCCCTCCACACAGGGACTGCAGCGGGATCCTGAACGGCTTCCATGTCGGATTCAGGTTGTTCTTCACCACCTGGAGACAGAAACCGGATTAGACCCAAAACCGGAGCAGCCGGGACTCATTTTCCTGCTGACATGGAAAACAAATCTCCTCGTCTTTGTCCCATAAAATCATCGTGATGACAGTACAAGTACTTCAGAAAGTTTCCTGCGTACTTCTGTAGATTTATTACCGATACGTTGACGTCACCGTCACGTTGCAGGTTTATTCTTCAACTTGTTCTAAATGATTGCAGCTTCCTCGGAGCGCCACCTTACATGTTGCTAGGCAACAGTTTTCACAGCGTTTGCCATGACAGGACGATGAAAATCATCAGAACAGAAACATTGTGCGAAGCTTCTTTATAGTTTTGGTAAGTCAGCAGGTGATAATGCTGAGTCATGATGGGAATAAATCCTGCTTCATGCTGAAGAGGATCAAAGACCGGAGGAGACCTGGTCCACGGAACCATCACAGCAGGCGGGTCAGGTCAGATATAAAGCCCCGTTTCCACCAGCAGGTCTGGGTCGGATATAAAGCCCGATAAATCAGATTAACCAGGTCAGGTTATCCAGCACAGATTAATCAGATCAAGTTAACCAGAACAAGTTAATCAGTTTAACTTGATCTGGATAATCTAACCAGCTCAGAGTAACCAGGACAAGGTTACCAGAACAAGTTAATCAGTTCAGATAAACCAGATCAAGTTAACAGCTCAGATTAACCAGAATAAGTTAATCAGTTTAGATTAACCAGATCAAGTTAACCAGCTCAGACTAACCAGAACAAGTTAATCAGTTCAGATTGACCAGAGCAAGTTAGCTAGCTAAGATAACCAGAACAAGTTAATCAGTTCAGATTAACCTGATCAAGTTAACAGCTCAGTTTAACCAGGACAAGTTAACCAGAACATTTTAACTAGCTTAGATTAACCAGAACATGTTAGTCAGTTCAAATTAACCAGCTCAGATTAACTAGAACAACTTAATCAGTTTAGATTAAACAGATCAAGTTAACCAGCTCAGACTAACCAGAACAAGATAATCAGTTCAGATTAACCAAATCAAGTTAACAGCTCAGATTAACCAGGACAAGTTAACCAGATCAAGTTAACTAGAACATGTTAGCCAGCTCAGACTAACCAGAACAGGTTAATCAGTTCAGATTGACCAGAACAAGTTAACCAGCAAAGATTAACCAGCACAGGTTAATCAGTTCAGATTGACCGGAACAGTTTAACCAGCGCAGATTAACCAGAACAAGTAAATCAGTTCAGAATAACCAGTTCAGATTAACCAGCTCAGATTAAATGCCAGCCGTGTGAGTCTGACAGCAGTGTTCTGCAGCATCTCAGATTAACTCCTTCACCTCGGTTCGGTGAGCCAGCTGCCACCCCCCACTTTCTGTCAGCTTGTAGAATTCCAAATACGGATCAGACTTCCCGAAGAAATCCTGCGGAGCAAAATGCCAAAGAGAATGAAGCAACAACAGATTTCATTTGAAACTAAAGAAGTTCAGACTTCAGACAGAATCAGCACCTTATTATCCAGTTTTCTTGCTTCCACCTCAAAGTTCACCACCCTGTTGTCTTTTATCTCCTCTGCACTGATCTGCAACAAACACGCACAAATAAACAACAGGAAACAAACAAACAGCAAGACGTTTGGTCCATTACTCACTGTGATGGTCCCCTTTCCTGCCGGCGTCTTGTTCTTCAGGACGAGCGGGCGGGTCAGTTTCTTACTGGATACGATCTGACGGGAAACAAACATAAACAGCTTCAGTCCATCTGTGGAGCAACACGTCAACGACACGTCAATAACACGTCAACAACACGTCAACATGTCAGCAACATGTCAGCAATGAATCAACATGTCAACAACACATTAACACGTTATCATCTTGATATGTTAACATGCCCACAGCGGCGTGTCAGCACCTGGATTTAACCTGATTAAACTGGTCTAAGAGGCCGACAGCAGATCTCTACCATCACAGATGGAATGATGATGTCACGTGTCGGGACTTTGATGACTCGACACATCGTCATCTCTCTAAATGTTATGTGTTGCCAACATTAGAAAGAAAAGTCTCTTTTACAGAAGACACTTAAACGTATCGCAGCGTGAAGTTCAGATCCCGCTGCGACGTCGTCTCACGTCCACAGTGTGAAGGATGTAGATGGAGAATCTGATTGGCTGCAAAACGGAACAGGAAATGACACGTCTGCTTAGTTCTGAAACATCCTGTTTATAAATCACTGTGGACCAATTCAGCTGCTACATCTCTGGAATCATGTTGCCATGACAACCCATGTCTGACAGCTGCTTCGTGTGGAGGACACAGGTAGGATCACCTGCCAGTGAGGAGGTTACCATGAGGGCAGTTGCCATGGTAACGGACTTGCCTCATGTTCTGTAACGGAAAACCCAGAAGTTGAAACAACCTGCTTCCTGGAGCAGGTCTCATGGCAACACCACGCAACAACGTGCCAACACTGTGGCAATAATGCGGCAACACTGCTGAGTTTCTGTCCAAACTGTGGAGACTCCATACTGTATAATGAGTTTCTTCGGCTGTAAGAGGACAACATGGAGACCAGAGACCCTCAGATCAGAGACCGGATCCAGTTCCAGCAGCAGACAGAACAAAACCTGGTTTCATATCTCATTCATGTTTCCTCCTGCAGCAGAAAAACCCGGTCCAGTCCCGACTCCTGGACCGGATGATGACGTCTGCTACAACTGCAGCGCAGGACAAGGACCAGGTTTAGTCAGAACTTTATGGGGGACCCAGACCTGGCCCAGGGTGCACTCCAGTTCCCCCAGGAAGTCGTCATCGCTCAGGTCCACCGACTTGTTGTCGATGTCGTAAATCCCGAACTTCAGCTTCTGGACCATCTCGCCGTAATAGTCGATGACAAACTTCTTGGCGAACTTGGGGTCGAGGCAGTTCTGGATCTTCTCTGAGCGCTCCACCTGTTGGGACAGACGGGACGCAGGTGAAACAGGTGGTGCTGAAACCGGAAGCAGGTGACGCACCTACGTGACCTCACCTCGTACCACTGCGACTCAGAGCTGCTCATCAGCAGGACGCACAGCGGGTCCGACTTGGACCCAATGTCCCGGTCCAGAAGGTTTTGGCAGGACACGCTCAGCTCCACCTTTGTCACGCACTGGGCCGCCATGTCTGCTCACGTTCACGACTCTCCGCACGAGTCCACGCCTGTACGGGCAGAGGAGTGCACATGCACATCTGTCCTGTCTGAATTCACTGTCTTTTACAATTTAAACCAATTTAAAAGTGAAATAAAGATCACACAAGTAAACACAAAATGCAGATTTTAAATGAAGATTTTTATAAGTAAGGGGGGAAAAAATCCAAACCTCCATGTCCCTGTGTGAAAAAGTGATTGCCCCCTAAACCTAATTACTGGTTGTTCCACCTTTACAAGCGTTTGTGATAACTGGCAGTGAGTCTTCTACAGCGCTGTGGAGGAATTTTGTTCCACTCATCTTTGCAGAATTGTTGTAATTCAGCCACATTGGAGGCTTTTCCAGCATGAACCGCCTTTTAAGGTCATGCCACAGCATCTCAATGGGATTCAGGTGGGGGCTTTGACTAGGCCACTCCAAAGTCTTCATGTTGTTGTTCTTAAGCCATTCAGAGGTGGACTTGCTGGTGTGTTCTGGATCATTGTTCTGCTGCAGAACCCAAGTGCGCTTCAGCTTGAGGTCACCAACAGATGGCCGGACGTTCTCCTTCAGGATTTTTTGGTAGAAGCAGAATTCATGGTTCCATTTACACACAGCAAGTCTTCCAGGTCCTGAAGCAGCAAAACAGCCCCAGACCATCACACTACCACCACATTTTACTGTTGCTATGATGTTCCTTTTCTGAAATGCCGTGTTACTTTTACGCCAGATGTAATGGGACCTACACCTTCCAAAAAGTTCAACTTCTGTCTCGTCAGTCCACAGAGTATTTTCCCAAAAGTCATCAAGATGCTTGGATCGCAGCATGATGTCTAGTTTTTGATGATCTTTTGGTCTACTTAAATTAGTCAGGCAGGTCCTATTTAAGTGATTTCTTGATTGAGAACAGGTGTAGCAGTAATTCAGCCTTGGTGTGGCTAGAGTAATTGAACTCAGCTTTCCAAAGATGTGATAAACCACAGTTAATTTATGTTTTAACAGGGGGGGGCAATCACTTATTCAACACAGAGCCATGGAGATCTGGATCCTTATTCAAAGAAATCTTCATTTAAAAACTGCATTTTGTGTTTACTTGTGTCATCTTTGTCTAATATCTAAAATTGTTTGATGATCTGAAACATTTTCAAGTGTGACAAATATGCAAAAAAGTAAGAAATTAGAAAGGGGGGAAAACTTTTTCACACAACTGTACTTTATTTTCTGCTGCGGGACACTGGCGATAACACGCTGCTGTTAAAGGTTAGTTAGGTAGGTTAGCTAACTAGCTAACTAACTGACCATGACCTTAACAAGTTATGTTAGATAGCTAACTTACAAACTAATAAGGTTAGCTAACTAACTAACTAACTAACCAGGGCATTAACTAGCTAACTGACAAACTAAGCAGGATGGTAACTAACTAGTACGTTAACTAACTAACTAGTTTAACTGACTAACTACCAAACCAGGACATTAACCAACTAAACAGCTAACTAACAAGAATATCAAGCTAACTAACTAAATTAGCAAACTAACCAACCAGCATGTTAACTAGCTTACCTACTATCTACATAGCTATCTAACCAACTAGGATGTTAACTAGCTAACTAAGTTTGGCAACAGATCAACTAAGTAGCTAGCAGTTTGCTAACTAACTAACCAGGACACTAATTAAATAACTAACCAGGACGTGAAATAACTAGCTAACTAGGTTAACTAACTCCCCAACCCACCAGGACTTTACCTTACTAACTGACCAACTCTGATGTAAACTAACTAACTAACTAACTAACAAGGACATTAACTAACTACCAACCAAACCACGACGTAAACTAACTAACCAGGATGTTAATTAACAATGACGTAAAATAACTGACTTACTAACAATCCAACCAGAATGCTAAATAAATAGCTAACTATTTAACAAACCAGGATGTTAACTAGCTTACTAACTAACTATCTACATAGCCATCTAACCAACTAGGATGTATACTAGCTAACTAAGTTTGGTAACAAAATCCACTTAGTAGCTAACTTGGTTTGCTAACTAACTAACCAGGACACTAATTAAATAACTAACCAGGACGTTAAATAACTAGCTAACTAGGTTAACTAGCTCCCCAACCAACCAGGACTTTACCTAACTAACTGACCAACTCAAATGTAAACTAACTACTTACCTAACTAACAAGGACATTAACTAACTACCAACCAAACTAGGACGTAAACTAAATAACCAGGATGTTAATTAAAAATGACGTTAAATAACTGACTTACTAACAAACCAACCAGAATGCTAACTAACTAGCTAACAATTTAACAAACCAAGACGTTAACTCACTAGCTAACTAACCAGGGCTTTAATCAACTAACTAACAAGGATATAAACTAACTGACTGACTTACTATCTAGCTAACAACTAACTAGCTAACTGCCTAACTAACTAACTAACAAACTACCTGGGAAGTTTACACTCAAAATAACTAACTACCAAACAAAGGTGTTAACTAACAAACCAACCAGGACGTAAACTAAGTAACTACCTTACTAACCAGGACGTAAGCCAACTGACTACCTCACTACAGGGACTTTAACTAATTAACTCACTAACCAAGGACATAAACTAACTAACTAATTAACCAGGATGTTGACTTATTAAATAAATGACTACCGAATTAACAAGGATGTTAACTAATTCAATAACTAACCAAGATGTTATCTAACTAACCAACCAGCACCTTAACTAACTGACAAACTAGTTAACAAATTATCTAAACAGGACGTTCACAGCTACCTTACCAACCAGGACGTAAACTAGCTAACTAACTAACTAACCAACCAGGACGTAAGCCGATGACTGGAAGCTAGCGGGTTCGGTTACGTCATGAAACCGAGCCGCGGTAATAAAACAATCTGGTGTGAACCGGAAACGCTGTCAACGCATCACATTGATCATAAACACGCCCAGGGCGCGCGCATAGATAACCGGGCGCAGCAGAAACGCTGCTGTAACCGAAGTTTACAAAAGATTAACAGCTAGCATGAAGCTAACTTAGTTAACTGCCAGTCACACCAGCTAAGCGGCGCGTGGTGGGTCTCATTATTCAAACTTACCGTCAGATGTGTCGGACTTTAGGAAACGCCTCGCGCTAGCTGTCAGACAAACAGACCAGATAAAGATTGTTTAAGTCTTCCTGGGGCGTGAAAAAGCCCCGCCCGTTCAAAGTGGATGTTAAAGGCTGACGTCATGATAACATGTTTAATCTTTCACCTCCAGCAGCCGAGAGGTTCTCCTGGTCCTGGTTAACCTCCTCCGCGGCTGGATAAGCTGATAAAATCATCTATAACTACCGCATTAGCAGCAAGGGGAAAGAAGTGCTTTTACATCGCACTTCAGATGCCGTAAAAGAAAAAATGTTTAACATAAACAGATGTGATAAATGTCCTTTTTGTCTAAAAAAAAAAAAAAAGAGAGAGAGAGAAAGACAATTTTCAGTTTTCAGGAGAAGTTTTAAAAAAACAGAAAATGATGCTGAAGTTAAATTCAAACATTAATTGCATGTTAAGACAATCTGAAAAAAGTTTGTCAACAATAATAATAACTGACATGTCAGACTTGTTAATGTAAACAGGGCATTTTAAACAACAATAATTCTGGTCTCATAATGTGAGCAAAAAAATACGATATATGTTATCACAGCAAATCCTCACGATATCGGACTTATTGGAATGATGTAATCATTTCATGTTATCGGACGATAATCAACATGCACCTCTAACAATAAACAGCACATAACAATGGGCTCTATACACGTCACACTTCCGCGTTTTGTTCAAGGATGCATTCCTACTGATGGATGAACAGTGAACCAAATGTTGCAAAAATTGTTGAAAGAAGCATCTTCTGTAACACTTTAACTCACATGCTGTCCATTTCTTCTGATCCTCCTTGAGATGGTTCTACTCCTTCATTGGAGTCCAGCTGTGTTTAATTAAACTGATTGGACGTGATTAGGAAAGACACACACCTGTCTATATAAGAGCTTACAATATTTATTTTAGATGACCATATTCAATATATACCTGTATTTTTACCCTAATTTGTAGGGATGCACGATATTGAGATTTTGGCTGATATGTCGATATTTTAAAACTCGTGTGGCCAATAACTGATATCACTACTGTAACCCACATGTAAATATGGTTATGATAAACTGCATAAAAGCTTCAGTAAATGTGATTGTGTTAGTTTTAGCTGTTATATTGTATTTTGATAAATAAGCTCAGCAATTTAAGGGTTAAGAGCATGCATGGCTCTTGACCAATGAGCTGCACGGCTCTTAGCCAATGAGCTGCTGCAAAACGGCGCATTGTCCCGCCCACCACTTCCGTTTCAGGAAGCGGGCCTTCCTCTCCCTCTTTTCACCGCGAGCTTTGAGCAGGCTGAAAACGGAGACGGATATTCATAGAAAAAGCCGAGAGAGATTCAAAGTTTCCAGGCAGCGCCATCTTGTGTTTCTGCCTTGTCCTCTTGTGAGATCGGTCAGGTTTTTTTTGTGTCCTCCACCCCCCACCCCCGGTTTGCTGGGTGGACTAAATGTTGATGGCGAGCCAATCCCGTGGATGAACTGGTTGAAGCCTTCTTCTACTTCATGGTGCCGTGTGGTAGGCCAGCTGCAGCAACAAGGGACCCTTCCCCACCATAATACACTTGCCCCTTTACATACACACAATTACTGGGACTTTTGGACGTTTTATTTGGAACTCTTAAAGACTTTTAAGGACTACTCATCTTCACGCACTGGAGGAAGTGGACTTGGTGTGGGCTAGTGAAAAAAACAATTCAATTCGAGGGTCTTGTTGCTGCGAAACGATGTGATCCAAATATTGTGAATACTACTCTGCCATTGTTATTTTGGATAAATCCTGATTTGTAGATTTAAAAAGGGTGCACTCAGGTAATATTTTTATAGTAAATGTCTTGATCAGAAAAAGGGATTTCTGAGAGATTGTTGGTACCAAAAAGAATTTTCTATTTGAAATATTTTATTTTATTTTATTTTACAACTTTGTTTAAAATACAGGCCTGAAGTTTCACAAGTTTAAGCCTTTGTCGAGTCTCATTCTCATCACTTCTCCTGTAAGTAGCCGAACCTATGGCTCAATCATTTAGGTTTCTTTATATTAATTTCTGTGAAGTCTAACCTTGTGGAAACTGTCTCTTAGTAACAGTAGAGTTACACTACCAATATTAAAACTGAAAAAAATCAGCAGTCATTGTAAATAGCGGTTTTGTTATCCGTTCCAACACTTTGAAAAATAAGGGTGGGAAAAAATATCGTTACACTGAAATATCACGATATTTTCATACGCCAATATTAAATAGATATTTAAAAATGCAGTATTGATCTATTTTACTTAAAACCCCACAAGATTTCATTATTCTGTAACAACTATCACTATTTCGTGAATTCTTGCGAGATTTTGCAACAAAACACTGAAATATCACGACATTTCATCAGTAAAATTTTTTTTTTTTTTTTTTTTTTTTTTTAGATCGATACTGCATTTTTAAATGTCAATATAATATCAGCATATGAAAATATTGTGAAATTTTGTGAATTATTAGAAGATTTCGTAACAAAACAATGAAATATCACAAGATTTCGTTTGTAAAATAGATCGATACCGCATTTTTAAATGTCAATATCATATCAGCATATGAAAATATTGCGATATTTCAGTGTATCGATATTTTTTCCCCACCCTTATTAAATAATCAGGTGACCTCTTTGTAGTCAGTCAAGGTGCAGCTGCGTCATTACGAAAAAAATAAAGCAAAAAAAATTTGCACAATACCACGATATCATGATGTGTTTACATATATCTCTCTCATGTAAATATCATATCGCGATATCATATCAGTATATTGCACAGCCTTAGGTGAGAGAGGTAAAGAAGAAGCCAAAGATCACTGTGGCCGAGCTCCAGAGATGCAGTAGGGAGATGGAGAAAGTTCCACAAAGTCAGTATCACTGCAGCCTCCACCAGTCGGGGCTTTATGGCAGAGTGGCCCGTTGGAAGCCTCTCCTCAGTGCAGACGTATGAAAGCCCGCATAGAGTTTGCCAAAAACACATGAAGGACTCCCAGACTGAGAGAAATAAGATTCTTTGGTCTGATGAGACCAAGATTGAACTCGTTGGAGTTAATTCTAAGCGGTATGTGTGGAGAAAACCCAGACACTGCTCATCACCTGCCCAATACCATCCCAACAGTGAAACGTGGTGGTGGCAGCATCATGGTATGGGGGTGTTTTTCAGCTGCAGGGACAGGACGACTGGTTGCAGTTGAAGGAAAGATGAATGCGACCAAGTACAGAGATTCTGGAAGAAAACTGCATTTTGTGTTTACTTGTGGGTTATCTTTGTCTCACATTTAAATTTCTTTGATGATCTTAAACATTTAAGTGTGACTAACATGCAAAAAAGTAAGAAATCTGAATTCACACAACTGTATATATATATATATATATATATATATATATATATATATATATATATATAGCACTTGTTAAGCTAAGGGGAAGTAAACTGTCTTTAAATGTGTGTCCACTTCTTTTGTTCGACATCAGTTTCATAGAACAGTTATATTGTTGTTTCCTTTTAATTATTTTGTATTTGTAGATATTTTTATTTTATTTATACTTTTTTATCTATCGTTTACCTTTAAATATCTTTATATTGTTATTTTGTCATATTTTCAGCCAGCGCCTGTTTCTATCTTCGATCTGATTATCTAAACTTTCTAAATAAATTTATTATATATTTTTTTAAAAAGGTTCAAACGAGTCGAGTCTGAAAGAACTGAATCATCATCAGTCCGTCGGTAAAGTGAGTTCCCTGCTTGGAAACTTTAAAATCTACATTTATTAAATGATGTTTTCTTCACTCCGGACTCTCTCCTTCAGTGTTAAGGATCTTTTGTTATTTTCATTTATTTATTTATTCTTTGTTCTGGATTTGGGATGATTTCTGACCCGACCTGAGCTGGACTCGTGGTGCAATAATCAGAAGCGGACTTCAGACAGGACGAGGAGACGAGAAGCTTCACACCCTCTGCTGCTGAAACAATTAAAACTTCCTCATTCTCAGAATAAAATCCTCATTTCCATCCTCTTCTACATGAAATAAGAGGCTGCGTCTGAATCAGAGGGAAAAATCATTTAATATCTTTATATAAAATCATTTATCTGGTAGTTTTACAAAATCAAATCTTCTCTAACTGGTTATGATTGTTCTGTCTGGGATTAATAAAGTGTTTTATGCTTCGTTTTTATTTCGTACAGGTGCATTAGACTTCGTGTAGGACAATACTGAGAGATAAAACATGGATCAAAACGACATCCCGACCAGACATGAAACCCCCAGAAGGCAGTTTAACAATGAACATACAAGGTACATACGTGTAAATGTCTACATGCATCAGGTTTCAGTCATTTTATAGTGTAAACAAACATTTATAAATGTGGCGTTTCCATGGCAACTGATCATTATTACAAGCACCGAGTGGCGAGTGAAATCAGATATAATCAAAACTCATTACAAAAAGACAACAACAGCTGTTTGTTTTAGTGTAAAAAAAGAAATGTACATATTAGCAGATACTCTGTAAACATCACGTTAACGTCTGGGAAACTGAGACGCAGACATGAGATGAACGTTGGGGGGGGGTTATCAGACCTGCAGACCTCCACACGGACACAAGGGGTCTACTGCACCAAACCAGGATCAGGGGTTAGTCCGGGATACGTTGGTCACCTTAGATGCAGTAAACCAGGATCAGGGGTTAGTCCGGGATACGTTGGTCACCTTAGATGCAGTAAACCAGGATCAGGGGTTAGTCCGGGATACGTTGGTCACCTTAGATGCAATAAACCAGGATCAGGGGTTAGTCCGGGATACGTTGGTCACCTTAGATGCAGTAAACCAGGATCAGGGGTTAGTCCGGGATACGTTGGTCACCTTAGATGAAGTAAACCAGGATCAGGGGTTAGTCCGGGATACGTTGGTCACCTGAGATGCAATAAACCAGGATCAGGGGTTAGTCCGGGGATACGTTGGTCATCCTGGATCAACTGATCCTGGAGCCGGATCGCGGGATATGTTACGATGTAAGTTACCATGGAGATCTGTAACCGGCTCGATCAGACCCGGACCCGCTGGTGGATATGGAGCTAGCTGGAAACCAGTTTTTATTCCACTGCCTGCTGCGCATCATCACGTTCAGTTTGAGTCGCTGTCGTTATTTACTTGGGCTGAGAAAAAATGTCGATACATTGAAATATCGTGATATTTTCATATACTGATATATCAATATTTAAAAATGCGTTATCAATCTATTTTACTAACAAAATCTCGCGAGATTTCACAAGAGCACAATGAAATCTTGCGAAAAAAAAATTTTCACATAAAATAGATCAATATTGCGTTTTTGAATATCAATATGAAATCTGCATATGAAAATATCACAATATTTCAGTGTATCAATATTTTTTCCCAGCTCTATTATTTACACACTGCTGATGTTGATTATATAAGAGAAATCAGAAGATACATTTCACTTCCAACAGACTGCATATGAAACGCACAGAGAGGCTAGGACGATACGCTCATCTCCCGATTCCATTCTTGACTTTTACTTTTTGGTGTCGTTAATATTTAAATTTCGATTCTTCGATTCTGTGATTTTTTTAGTTTGTTTTTTTAACACCAGACCAGACTGTCTGCCGTTCTCCGCCTTCTGTAAAGTTTTTCTCCGGAAACGGATACGTCATATTGTTAGACTGTCAATAAAAAAACATTTCTTGCCCCCTGCTGGATGAAAATGGGAACTTTTTCACGCCCAACTTATAAATACAGACTAAAATTAAGCATTTAAATATAACAAAAAAGTAGATTTTTAAGCAAAGATTTTGATTTTAAAAATCAGCAAAAGAAAATCCAGATTTGATTTTTTTATTCGATCTTCCCACCTCTAGTTGTTTGATGTTATTCCCCCTTTCATAAAAAAGGAGCATAAGGTGATTTTGTAAATTATAATAAAGATTATGGCAAAGCACTCATTTAGAAAATGAGCTTTTCTCACAGAGATAATGCCAAATTTGTTGTTTTTTTTAATATGGCATGAGTAACTTTGTTGTTTAGGAGTCGATGACTTAAAAAATAAAGATCATAGTTCCACACACAGAAGCACACACACACACACACACACACACACAATTAAATCAGCTGTCAGTCACTTATGCAGAAATTGACAAAAATAAAAATAAAAATTTTCTGAAAATCATAACACTGATTTTGAATTGTGGTCCAGCAGAAACAATCAAAACAAGCAAATAAACAAGCATGATTGAATAAGGTATTTTGGCCCACTGCTCATCAGCAAGGTGGTCTGGGACAGTTTTCCTTTTTTTCCCTATTATCATTATTATTATTATTATGTCAGACAAAATTTAAAAGCAATATTTTGTTTCACTAAATTCTAATTTAGTATATTTTTTATTTATTATTACTTTTTTTTAGTTTCTTGTTATTTGAATAACTGTAATAAATTGACACTTTTTTTATAATAGGAGGGGGATTTTAACATCTGAGGACGACTATATACGTTTCTGGAAGTAACGGTCTTTCCTTCTTTTTATTCCACCTCAAACGCTTCCAGGATTTCCCACATGACAGAGAAGCACGCTGCTCTCGTTGCCATGGTAACCAGTGATGCTGTGATGATGGTGAAGGTCTACAGAGGAATCAAGATGAGTTACACCCGGGTGGATGAATCCAGGTCAGACTGGATGAGCCCAGCTGAGTTTTTGTCCTATATACTGTATCTGGATCCTACGTTTGTGCAGCAGACTCTGGTGACACCTGCAGGTCAGGGACTTTAAGGTAGAACAGCTGTTTTCTGACCGTTTATGGAAACCCGGGTTAAACGGTGATGATGAAACCCTGCTGTGAGAGCCAGCGTCACACCAACGATAACACGATGACCGCCGCTGGTGCGTCTTCGAGGCCAGGACCTTTTGTCAAACACTGGAACCTCAGAAAAGTTGGTTTTCAGCTTTAACTTGGTTATTTTGACAGAAACTAACGAGTGAAGAAGCAACTCACAAACCAAACACTCACCTTCATCCAAGCTGCTCAGGCCCCAAGAGTCGCCCTCCTGAATGAGAGGCCCCCTGGTCCTGGTCCTGGTCCTGGTCCTGGTTCTGGTTCTGTCCTGGTCCTGGTCCTGGATCTAACAGACGTCTGTTCTCTGCCTTCCACAGCACACGGTGTGACTCTCCAGTCATCGTTTCCTCCTGACAGGGAAGTCTTTTGTCCAGCTTCCCAGATCACACACCAACGCTGTGTGTTTACCTATGTGTGTGTGTGTGTTCCTGTACTTGCTACATTGTGAGGACCATTTTGCGTCTTTAACCAACGAAATTGGGACATTTTGGCAAGTCCTCACTAAAAAATCCAAAAAGAAAAAACCCATTTTTGAGGGTCAAGATTTGGTTTTAGAGTTTAGGTTAGAATTAGGTTTGGGACAAGGATAGAAGTACAAGGATGTGTGTGTGCATGTGTGTGTGTGTGTGTGCTGCAAGCAAGGAAGTTGTTTATTTCTTTCCAAGGGAAGTTATACTGTAACCCAGCCCTCTGGTCACAGTATAAGCATTTGATTCTTCAATAATAGGGTTATTATTATTATTATTATTATTATTATTATTATTATTATTAATGATAATAATTTTAGTTTAGGGATTGACCCAGCCCTGTCTCATTCGTCTTGGCGTTGTCGGCAGGATTGACTTTGGGTCAAATATACCATGGTCCCAGGGACCAGAATCAGCCAGCTGAGGCTCCAGTTTGGCCTGCAGGATGAATCTGGTAATCTGAAAATAGACGTACCGATGACAGTAATATTCTAATAAAAGTAACGGGGGTGCCTCATGTGTCCATAGGTGCATTCAGACAGAGAGGTTCTAGGATCAGTTCCTATAACCCCCGTCTGTAGTTTAGTTATCAGAACTACCTTCCCCATCAGTCTGCGTGAGGGAGGACCTTGATAGGAACCATGTTTGACTCAATCATCTGAGACAGAGACAAATTTATGCCCCAGATCATCTGATACTGAACTGAGGTTTCTCATGTCTTTTCTTCAAAGCTATTATAAAGCTAGCTTACCAGCTTTCCATCATCACGCTCATATGTATCCTGTAACGGAACAGCCCCCGTTGGAAAGCTGCCCTACTAACATCTTGTATACCTTTCAACGAGTACGCCTGGACATTTTAGTTGACGGTCCATCCACTAAAATGTCCAGGTGGCTTCTTTCACAGAATTCTACTGCCACACTCTGCAGCTATATTTGGGTCATTACATTGATATGAAAATAATTGCTTTTGGACATTTCAGAATATTTATCAATTCAGGACGTGTACCATTTAATAAGAAATTGGTACACTCTTGTTATAATAGTTCTTGTTATTATGATCTCGGTAAACAGTTGTAACAGCTGTGAGACTTTTTAAATATGGCGGGGCTGGAAGAATCTGAGATCATGCAAGGGGCGGGGCTTGTCAGTTCTACCAATCACCAAACACCTACGTATTTCAGTTTCTATGGAACCCCTCCCGCACACACACACACACACACGCACGCACACACATATATACAATTAGTTTTGTTTTTCTTTTGTTCAGACAAAAGGTGTATGCGAGTTGTTTCATTTACCTTGACATATATATATATATGTATTCATTCATTCATTTTTCTGTACCGCTTATCCAGTTCAGGGTCGCGGGGGTTGCTGGAGTCTATCCCAGCTATTATCAGGCGAGAGGCGGGGTACACCCTGGACAGGTCGCCAGTCTGTCCATTTTTGTACCTTATCAAGCTGTATGAGTTAATAAAAGTACAATTAAACCAATTAGAAATGATGAATGAAAAAAGTCAATAAAATAGAGATTATGACAACAATCAAAGATGCTAATAATAAATGAATAATTATTATATAAATATTAAGGCCAAACACATATATAATATAACAAATAATTATTTCCATGATTACTATAATAATTATGAAAATACTGTAGAATATAACAAACTATAATTATACTACTGTTTAGAAGTACTGCTATTATAGTTATTGTACAAGCTACACACATTTTTCAATGCTGCAGGTACCCTTAGGGTTAAAATGGTCCAAATTTGTACTTTATTTTTTACTTTGGGACCCTTTTTTCATAGTATATACAGCTGTGTTAAAAGGTTTTTGCCCCTCCTTCCTGATTTCTTATTTTTTTGCATGTTTGTAGCACTTAAATGTTTCAGATCATCAAACAAATTTAAATGTGAGACAAAGATAACACAAGTAAACAGAAAATGCAGTTTTTGAATGAAGATTTTTATTTTTAAGGGGGAAAAAAATCCAAGCCTCTCATGTCCCTGTGTGAAAAAGTGATCTTCCCCTAAACCTAATAACTGGTTGTTCCACCTTAGCAGCAACAACTGCATCAAGCATTTGTGATAACTGGCAGTGAGTCTTCTACAGCGCTGTGGAGGAATTTTGTTCCACTCATCTTTGCAGAATTGTTGTAATTCAGCCACATTGGAGGCTTTTCCAGCATGAACTGCCTTTTAAGGTCATGCCACAGCATCTCAATGGGAATCAGGTGGGGGGCTTTGACTAGGCCACTCCAAAGTCTTCATGTTGTTGTTCTTAAGCCATTCAGAGGTGGACTTGCTGGTGTGTTCTGGATCATTGTTCTGCTGCAGAACCCAAGTGCGCTTCAGCTTGAGGTCACCAACAGATGGCCGGACATTCTCCTTCAGGATTTTTTGGTAGAAGCAGAATTCATGGTTCCATTTACCACAGCAAGTCTTCCAGGTCCTGAAGCAGCAAAACAGCCCCAGACCATCACACTACCACCACCATATTTTACTGTTGCTATGATGTTCCTTTTCTGAAATGCCGTGTTACTTTTACGCCAGATGTAATGGGACCTCCACCTTCCAGAAAGTTCCACTTTTGTCTCGTCAGTCCACAGAGTATTTTCCCAAAAGTCTTGGGGATCATCAAGATGCTTTCTGGCTAAACTGAGACGAGCCTTTATGTTCTTTTTGCTCAGCAGTGGTTTTGGTCTTGGAACTCTGCCATGCAGCTATTTTTGCCCCCCAGTCTCTTTCTGATGGGGGAGTCATGAATAATCACTTTTTCACACAGGACCAAGGAGGTTTGGATTTTTTCCCTCCCTCACTAATAAAAATCTTCATTCAAAAACTGCATTTTCTGTTTACTTGTGTTATCTTTGACTCAAATTAAAAATTTGTTTGATGATCTGAAACATTTAAGTGTGACTAACATGCAAAAAAATAAGAAATTAGGAAGGGGGCAAAAACTTTTTCACACAGCTGTAGGTACACTTCTGGCCTCATAAAGACCAATTTGTACTTTTGAGAGAACATTTGCAAAAAATGTACCTACAGAAATGTTCCTGTCTCGTACCTCTATTTTTGAGTGTGTGTGTGTGTGTGTGTGTGTGTGTATGTATATATATATATATATATATATATATATATATATATGTACAAGCTTGCATGTATATATACATATACACATAAAAGCCTTTTACATTTATTAAATCTTTTATTTTAAATAATATTCCAGTAGTTTTCGCCATTTTGTTTCCAACATTGTGAGGCTTCCAGCTCAGTTTGTTGTCTATAATGATATCTAGAAATGTGGTCTCATAAATTCTGCTGATTTCAACTGCATATTTATGTAACTTTACATTATTGTACATCCGATTACCAGAAAATACCATATGGTTAATAACTAAAGTAGACTAATTGTAAAAATGATCACTAATCTAACTTTTCTTTTGAATATCAGAAAACAGGTACAACAGATACCATTTTTTTCTGTATATAAAACAGTAACAATTACACCAGGAGAAGACAACTTGTCAGAAAATTTGTTGCTGGAAAAATCAGCAAATATTTTTATTTACATTTTTTTTTCATTGAAAGACAGCTTTAACCAATATTATTTTCTAAAACATTTCCTAGAACAATACTCCTGAACAACCTCTAAATAACGAGACGACTCCTGTAGGGATGGCATCAAAAACAAAGAGAAAAATCCTTTGGGGCACGGGATGCCAAATATACGAGAAATTCAGAGTAAGAATAAAGTCAACCATCCTGATTAAATAACTGAGCTTACAAAAATGATCTTTTTTTCTTTTTCAAATAACAGTTTTTTAAAAAGGTAATTTGTTTTTAAACAAAATGTACTTATTATTCCACATAAAGAATCTATGAGGGATAAGATTGTGTTCGTAAATCAGTGACCGTGCATAAAAGCATTTGTTTGTGGAAAGAAGCGAGTTTGATTGGAATAACTGCACAATAAAGCCAAAGAGATGTTGGATCAATAATCTAACTAACTGTGCGGAAATTCCGACTTGGTGGCAGTCAGCGAACGCAGCTCGTTTAAAAAGGTAACAACAAGATGGCCTGCCGCTTTCCCGCGACAGGAAGTCTGCGCTAGCTAGCAGCGTAAACCCACGGAGAATTGACAAAAAACTCAAGTTCCGAGCATGCTTGCCGGTCCGGCGGCCCCCTTACGCGCACCGGTGGTTTGCTGTAGTCCGACCATGGCAGAGGAGGGGCGTCTCCCCGCAGACCCAGTCCAGGAGGGGGCCGAGGCCATGGTAGGTGTCGGTCCTGTCCTGCCTGCTCGCCTGCTCCTACGTGGAAGTCTACGCGCACGTGGAGGAGCGACCGCCCAGGTGAGCCGAACCGAGCCCGGTACCGGGCTGCTTCCTTCCAGCGGCAGCGGTCTGTGGCTGGAACTACAAGTTCCCGAACTTTAACCTCCAATTATGGACTCTGTCCGGTCTGGCTCACTGCAGTCCGGGTTTTATCCAGATAGAACCGGTCCAGGTTCAGACCCCCATGGGTCCGGGTTATAGTCCGAGTATAAACCCGTTAGAACCGGTCCAGTTTAAGACCCACATGGGTCCAGTTAATAGTCCGAGTATAAACCCGTTAGAACCGGTCCAGTTTAAGACCCACATGGGTCCAGTTAAAAGTCACGAGTATAAACCCATTAGAACCGGTCCAGTTTAAGACCCGCTTCGGTCCAGTTAATAGTCCGAGAATAATCCAGTTAGAACCGGTCCTGTTTAAGACCCGCTTCGGTCCAGTTAATAGTCCGAGAATAATCCAGGTAGAACTGGTCCTGTTGAAGACCCGCTTCGGTCCAGTTAATAGTCAGAGTATAAACCAGTTCGAACCGGTCCTGTTTAAGACCCGCTTCGGTCCAATTAATAGTCCGAGAATAATCCAGTTAGAACCGGTCCTGTTTAAGACCCACTTCGGTCCAGTTAATAGTCTGAGAATAATCCAGTTAGTACCGGTCCTGTTGAAGACCCGCTTAGGTCCAGTTAATAGTCCGAGTATAAACCATTTCGAACCGGTCCTGTTGAAGACCCGCTTCGGTCCAGTTAATAGTCCGAGAATAATCCAGTTAGAACCGGTCCTGTTTAAGACCCACTTCGGTCCAGTTAATAGTCCGAGAATAATCCAGTTAGAACGGTCCTGTTGAAGACCCGCTTCGGTCCAGTTAATAGCCCGAGTATAAACCAGTTCGAACCGGTCCTGTTTAAGACCCGCTTCGGTCCAGTTAATAGCCCGAGTATAATCCAGTTAGAACCGGTCCTGTTTAAGACCGGCTTCGGTCCAGTTGATAGTCCGAGTATAATCCAGTTAGAACCGGTCCTGTTTAAGACCCACTTCGGTCCAGTTAATAGGGGATTATCACGCTTACACGGAAGTTCCCGGATTTTGACACTTCCTCTTCCGGGCCACTTTTTAACAACAGCCGTTCCTGCTCTGTTATACTGTTTAAATCGTATAAACTCCAAACATACCTAAGTTTTCATTCTAGACTGAAGTGATACTGGATCAAAAGCTGGATCAAAGCGATCGATTTAAGCCGCGGTGAAGGATCGAACTTTATAATAAAACACACGTTTGTTTGTGCCGGTGGGGCACAACACCGGCACTTCACAGCATGCTAGCATTAGCCAGCTAGCGTTTACTGACGTCCTTAACATTGTGCGTCTTAAAACACACAAACATCTGAAAATCGGGTCTGTACCCCCCGTTTCCAGTGGAACAACTGGGGACTGCCAAGAAAGGAGACGCTTTCAGATGCTTGTGTGTTTTCAGCCGCCCCAAAGTTATGCACGTCCGTAATCGTCGCTGGCTATTAGCAGCATGCCGGTGTTGTGCCCCACAGGCTAAAAACAAACATTCTACGTTGTTTTATTATAAAGTGCGGCCCTTCACTCTGGAGAATCGCTTGATCCACTTCCCCTCCTTAGTATCACTTCAGTCCGGAATACGTGAAAATTTCAGTAGGGTTGGCGTTTATTCACGTTATCTACGAAGTAAAGCAGGGACATTGAACTGAACCGGAAGTGGGCCGTCTAACTGTTTAGTCCCTTTAGTAATTTCTGTATCTGATCGTTTTTCTGTGTCTGATTAGTTTTCGTCTAGTTTTAGTCGATGAAATTCAACTTTAACCCCTGTGTATGAAATATGCAAAGCACCGTCCCAGTGAACAAGAATCTTGGTCCTTCTGGTTTCTCACACTGCCCCCTGGTGGCAGTAAAATGCTGCAGCAGGTTCATGATGCTGAGAAAAACTGCGACCAGGCCCTCCATCTGGAACTTGTCCACACCTGTCCCTGCTGGTGGTGTCTCTCCAGTCACTGTCCCCATCCTCTGTCTTTAGGGATCATCCTGTGGTGATAAAGCGGCGCTTCACCAGCGTCCTGATCGTCTCCGGCTTGTCCCCTCTGTTCGTGTGGACGTGGAGGGAGTTCACCGGAGTCCAGGTGAGGTTCAGCTCACGTTGCTTTCACAGACCATGTCGTTAATGTCATGTTTTCTCCTTTTCCGTCATGTGATAGCTGAAATGCTTCTCAGGTTCATCTTTAGAGTTTTCCAGAAAGTGTTGCAGAATGGCATGATCAGACTCTGCCTGGTTTTAGAGGCTGGTCTAGCTGCAGGAGGTTTGGGTGGGAGAGGCCTCGTCTGACGGCATCAGGAGTCAACGTCCTTATCAGTATCAGGCTTGAGCTCGTTACAATGTTCCAGTCCTAAGAGATAACCACATCTGTGGTGATAACAGGAGGCAGCTTCAACAAAAACCCCTATAGATGACTGGCAGGTCCTCGTGGAGCGGAGCAGTGGGTCACCTACAAGAGCAAGACCCCCTCCTGGACCGGAGCAGTGGGTCACCTACAGGAGCTAGACCCTCCCTGGACCGGAGCAGTGGGTCACCAACAGGAGCTAGACCCCTCCTGGACCAGAGCAGTGGGTCACCTACAGGGAGCAAGACCCTCCTGGACCGGAGCAGTGGGTCACCTACAGGAGCTGGACCCTCCTGGACCGGAGCAGTGGCCGTCCCCTGCCAGAGCTACCCCCTCCCGGTTCCGGAGCAGTGGGTCACCTACAGGAGCTGGACCCTCCCCTGGACCGGAGCAGTGGGTCACCTACAGGAGCTGGACCCTCCTGTACCGGAGCAGTGGGTCACCTATAGGAGCTGCACCCTCCTGGACCGGAGCAGTGGGACACCATGCCGTAGCAAGACCCTCCTGGACCGGAGCAGTGGGTCACCTACAGGAGCAAGACCCTCCTGGACCGGAGCAGTGGGTCACCTGCAGGAGCTGGACCCCTCATGGACCGGAGCAGTGGGTCACATACAGGAGCTGGACCCTCCTGGACCGGAGCAGTACCTACAGGAGCTGACCCTCCTGGACCGGTGCGGTGGGTCACAGGAGCTAGACCCCTCCTGGACCGGAGCAGTGGGTCACCTACAGGGAGCTGGACCCTCCTGGACCGGAGCAGTGGGTCACCTACAGGAGCTGGACCCTCCTGGACCGGAGCAGTGGGTCACCTACAGGAGCAAAGACCCTCCTGGACCGGAGCAGTGGGTCACCTACAGGAGCTGGACCCTCCTGGACCGGAGCAGTGGGTCACCTACAGGGAGCAGGACCCTCCTGGACCAGAGCAGTGGGTCACCTACAGGAGCCAGTCCCTCCTGGACCGGAGTAGTGGGTCACCTACAAGAGCGAGACCCCTCCTGGACCAGAGCAGTGGGTCACCTACAGGAGCTGGACCCTCCTGGACCAGAGCAGTGGGTCACATACAGGAGCTGGACCCTCCTGGACCGGAGCAGTGGGTCACCTACAGGAGCTGGACCCTCCTGGACCGGAGCAGTGGGTCACCTACAGGAGCTAGACCCTCCTGGACCGGAGCAGTGGGTCACCTACAGGAGCTAGACCCTCCTGGACCAGAGCAGTGGGTCACCTACAGGAGCTAGACCCTCCTGGACCAGAGCAGTGGGTCACCCACAGGAGCTGGACCCTCCTGGACCGGAGCAGTGGGTCACCTACAGGAGCGGGACCCTCCTGGACCAGAGCAGTGGGTCACCTACAGAGGGAGCGAGCGCCCTCCTGGACCAGAGCAGTGGGTCACCTACAGGAGCGGGACCCTCCTGACCGGAGCAGTGGGTCACATACAGGAGCTGGACCCCTCCTGGACCAGAGCAGTGGGTCACCTACAGGAGCTGGACCCTCCTGGACCGGAGCAGTGGGTCACATACAGGAGCTAGACCCTCCTGACCGGAGCAGTGGGTCACCTACAGGAGCTGGACCCTCCTGGACCGGAGCAGTGGGTCACCTACAGGAGCTGGAGACCTCCTGGACCGGAGCAGTGGGTCACCTACAGGAGCTGGTCCCTCCTGGACCGGAGCAGTGGGTCACCTACAGGAGCTGGACCCTCCTGGACCGGAGCAGTGGGTCACCTACAGGAGCTGGACCCTCCTGGACCGGAGCAGTGGGTCACCTACAGAGCTGGACCCTCCTGGACCGAGTGGGACCACAGGAGCGGACCCCGACCGGAGCGGGGGACCACAGGAGCGACCCCGACGAGCAGTGGGTCACCTACAGGAGCTGGACCCTCCTGGACTGGAGCAGTGGGTCACCTACAGGAGCTGGACCCTCCCTGGACCGGAGCAGTGGGTCACCTACAGGAGCTAGACCTTCCTGGACCGGAGCAGTGGGTCACCTACAGGAGCTGGACCCTCCTGGACCGGGAGCAGTGGGTCACCTACAGGAGCTGGACCCTCCTGGACCGGAGCAGTGGGTCACCTACAGGAGCTGGACCCTCCTGGACCAGATCCAGCCTCGGCTGCAGTGTGACTTGTTTGTTTGTTTGTTTGTTTATGTTGTGCTTGTCTGCGTGTTCCAGACTAGCTCCTCGTTGCTGGCTCTGATGGGGTTCCGGTTGGAAGGCATCATCCCGGCTGTTCTGCTTCCTCTGCTGCTAACCATGGTGAGAAACTCTTCTATCTCTTCTGAAGCTTTTCAGCACTTTTACGAACAAAAATCTTTCTGTTCCACCAAACTTTGTTTTAAGAAGAACGAACAATGTCCATCACAGAGAGTCTTAAAGGCACATTACACCCACAGAATGATGGGCCTTCATCTTCTCCTCACCCTCATGGTGAGCAAGACTCTGGATGCTCTTTTTTAATATCTCAAATGCATCCGGAGACCTGGGGGGGTTCATTATCCACCGACTTTCATATAATGGAGTTCACTGCCGCCTGAACCACAAAGGTCCATAAAAGTCCTGAGTGGGTAGCGTCCAGAATGTACTGGAAACTACGTCATTTAGTAGATTTTTATAGACTAAACAGTAGAACATGTAGCTGCCACAAAGCGCACCTTTGCCAGTTCACAACACTACGTAATTTCTTCTTCTACGCTTGCATTATCGGCAGAATTATCGGCTTCTGCTTTGGTAGAACTGGTTCTCAGGATAGAACTGGTTCTCAGGATAGAACTGGATCTTATGATAAAGCTGGTTCTTGGTTCTGTGCTGCAGGTTCTGTTTCTGGGCCCTCTCACCCAGCTGACCATGGACTGTCCCTGGACCTTCACAGACGGGGTCCGGGTGGCCCTCGGTGAGCTTCATCACAGCTGAACATGAACCTTTATCTCTGCCCCCCACCTCCACCTCCACATTTCTCCTCATTTCCGTCATTTCTTCGTTTTTGTTTTGTACTTGTTATCTGTGTTGTTCATGTTCTTTGGTGTGCTTTTCTTGTTTCTTGTTTCATGTTTCATTTTCTTTGTTTTCTGAGGCTTTCATGTTTTCTGTATGTTTTTCATGTTTTTTTGTGTCTCTTGTGTATTTCCTTTATTTTCTTGGTGTTTTCTTTGTGTTTTTCACGTTTTTCTTTCGTGTATTTTCTTTGTTTTCTTGGTGTTTTTCTTGGTGTTTTCTTTGTGTTTTTCACGTTTTTATTTTTCTTTCATGTATTTTCTTTGTTTTCTTGGTGTTTTCTTTGTTCTTCACGTTTTTATTTTTCTTTCATGTATTTTCTTTGTTTTCTTGGTGTTTTCTTTGTGTTTTTCACATTTTTCTTTTTCTTTCATGTATTTTCTTTGTTTTCTTGGTGTTTTCTTTGTTTTTCACGTTTTCTTGGTGTTTTTCACGTTTTTCTGTTTCTTTCGTGTATTTTCTTTGTTTTCTTGGTGTTTTCTTTGTGTTTTTCACGTTTTTATTTTTCTTTCATGTATTTTCTTTGTTTTCTTGGTGTTTTCTTTGTTTCTCACGTTTTCTTTGTGTTTTTCACGTTTTTTCTTTTCTTTCATGTATTTTCTTTGTTTTCTTGGTGTTTTCTTTGTGTTTTTCACGTTTTTATTTTTCTTTCATGTATTTTCTTTGTTTTCTTGGTGTTTTCTTTTGTGTTTTTCACGTTTTTATTTTTCTTTCATGTATTTTCTTTGTTTTCTTGGTGTTTTCTTTGTTTTTCACGTTTTCTTGGTGTTTTTCACGTTTTTCTGTTTCTTTCGTGTATTTTCTTTGTTTTCTTGGTGTTTTCTTTGTGTTTTTCACATTTTTCTTTTTCTTTCATGTATTTTCTTTGTTTTCTTGGTGTTTTCTTTGTGTTTTTCACATTTTTCTTTTTCTTTCATGTATTTTCTTTGTTTTCTTGGTGTTTTCTTTGTGTTTTCACATTTTTCTTTTTCTTTCATGTATTTTCTTTGTTTTCTTGGTGTTTTCTTTGTGTTTTTCACATTTTTCTTTTTCTTTCATGTATTTTCTTTGTTTTCTTGGTGTTTTCTTTGTTCTTCACGTTTTTATTTTTATTTCATGTATTTTCTTTGTTTTCTTGGTGTTTTCTTTGTTTTTCACGTTTACTTGGTGTTTTTCACGTTTTTCTGTTTCTTTTGTGTATTTTCTTAGTTTTCTTGGTTTTTCTGGGTGTTTTTCACGTTTTCTGTGTTTTCATGTTTTCATGCCCTCCGTGTTTCCTGCGTGTTTCGCTTGTCCTGATGCAGATCCGTGCTTCTGGATGCTGTGCTTCAGCGACATGCGCTGGTTGAGAAACCAGGTGGTGGCCCCGTTAACGGAGGAGCTGGTCTTCAGGGCCTGCATGCTGCCCATGTTGGTGCCGTGTGCCGGCCCCTTCGCTGCCATCTTTACTTGCCCTCTTTTCTTTGGAGTTGGTGAGAAACATTTACATTTCCAGCTGTCTTTCATGGTTTTTTGAAGGTCACCTTTACCTCATTTGGCTGCAAAGATCAAAAGAAAAACGTTCACATTACAGTTCTCAATGCTCAAACCTGTTATTGTTTTCTTGTTTTACTGAGATGCGATTTGTTTACGTGGTCGTTCATATGATGGTTTTCCTCCACCAGACATCAGACTGTTAAGCTTGCCCGGCGCTGACTTCTGGATCAGATGATAATTACATAAATAAACACAATGGGCCTCATGCAGGAAGCATTCATAAGAACAAATTCTTTCTTAAATGGTTCGTACGAGTGATTGAGGAGAAAATGCCGGATTCACCAATTTCCTCACATTTCTAATCATCTGTCAGGCACGAACAAATTTCACGCCTGCTCCAGACTTGATGTAAGAGTTTTGCATCAGTCTGCTGTTATCCAAACCTGGTTTTTCACTAAATGACTGCATTCATTGTTACTTAGAAGCAACTGTGTATTTTAAAAATCCAATATAAATGAGACTACATCATCATGTATCACTCTGCTATTATAAATGACATTTTTATGTGCAGACTGAGCGACAGGACTATCGGCCACTTCACTTGCAGCCTGCATGTTGGTGACGGGACGATGGTTTCATTTGTTGTCATTTCACCTAAAGAAAGTGCCGTCAGTGGCTCTACGTGAGATCAAGCTTCTATAAAGATGAAATAGCATCTGGAACAGAAAATGGATAGAAAGTTCAGAATGGAGGTTCAGCAACAGCTGCAGCTCTTCTAACGGTCAGACATGCAGTCAGGTCACTTCATGACACTTCGGCTTCATTATTACACCAAATGTGGATGTTTGGGTCGGAATTCTCAAGTTAGAGTTTCACCGTACATATTTTCATGAGGAAGGAAATGAGAGAGACGGAGAGGACGATGAAAGGATGATGGATGTGGTCCAGCTACATGTCAGCTTTTTTTATCCAGAGATGGGACACACAGTAGGCAACACGTGTGTGTGTGTGTGTGTGAATTAAAGGAGATTTTGCAGAATGTTACGCTGTGCTGGTTGATGGAAACTCATATTAAGCATTTCCATTAGGGATGCACGATAACTATTTTTTTTTAAACCGATAACGATAACCGATAAATTTCAACTCCTAAAGGCCGATACCGATAACCAATACCGATAACACACATAGGCTACCTAACTATACCAAATCAAAAATTCCAACTGTGTGGGGTAGTTTGAGTCTAAAATAAGATGGGGAAAGAGGTTTGAAACAGTTTTGGATCTCCCCTGTGAAGCAGCGTCTTTCTTTCCCCAATCGCAATATCTCAGCGTGAAAAGCATAAAGTGGGATTTTCAACTTCTGCATGTCCGATCTTAAAAATTCCAACTTTATGGGACATAAGTTATCGGGGTATGTCCTCATGATATCGGACTTATCGGAGTGACGTCATAATTTCCTGTTATCGGCCCGATAATTATCGACCCGATAATTATTGTGCATCC
>JALJCO010008565.1:0-48033 GCA_023101725.1 Atherinomorus stipes | reverse complement strand
TTTACCAGACCCAGATTAACTTTGTTTAGTTGGATTTAAGAAATCCTTCCTTCTTTTTCTTTGAACATTAATTAATTAACTGAGGGCTTAATTAATTTAGGTTTCATCTTCATACCATCTCACATTTCTTTCACAAGATAACTTTTGGTTGATCATCATGCTCACATATTTCTTGTATATATTTTGTACATACATTATCTCATGTAGTTTGTAGACTAGTTAATAAATACTCCGTATTATCTTAACTAGTCGTTGTTTTGTGGTTTTTCAGCAGTGTATCATGAAAGGTCACTTCAAGCGAGAACTCATGAAAGCGTCCTGAGACTGATCACTTCATTAAATCAATCTAAGAATTGATTTAAGACATTAATAATTTTCCTTGCTTCCATTACATATCAAATAAGTAAGGTGGTGCTCCGAGGCTGTATTAGTATTGATATTAATAAAGAAAAAAATATTAATATTAAAATTAATATTAATATTTTTTTTTTTTTTTTTTTTTAAATGGCCTTCTATATATATTGTGATTTAGTAAATCACAACATATTATGGATCCCCTGCGTAAGGCGTTTGAAAACTTTTCATGATACAAAACCCACTGAACTGTTGCTGGTCAACATGTGTGACTATTCATCTTCCATGGATGTCGTATTTAATACACTAGAACAGAGGAAAGTGTGGACACACACAGACTCTAGCAGAGTGGGGGACACACGCTCAGCAGAGCATGAAGCCCAACCCCTTTGATTTATGACCTTCCCTCTACTATTAGAAGCTAAAGCTAGGCTATGCTTCTACTCCTACATGTTGCTACATGTTAAGTTGAATTTGCATGCATAAATGGTGCTTGAGCGTTCATTTGAAAGGCCTTCGTGGAGCAACAGTGTTGCGTATTCCAACATTAGTTGACCTGCGCTGAGTGTTAGATAATTTAACTGCGTATTCCAGTAAATTAAACTACACCAGACCCTCCAGTTAGCTGGCTAAGATTAGCTACCTTGGTTTGCTAAGGCTGTGACTCCCCACGGAGTGGGGCTGGAGGTGCAGTAAAACCCCACTGCAGCGTATTCCTGCAAGTGATTCATTTAAAGTAGTTGCTTGATTTTCATCCCTAACAGACCCAAAGAGGTGAGCAACTGGCAGATTTAAATCTGAGATTATTAGCTGTAAGAGCATTTAGAAGATTTTTACTCAATTCACGCACCAGAGGGAAAGTGCTGATGAACAGATCAAACAATTAACAACGCTTTGATCTTTGAACAGTTGAAGAAATTTGGAGAAGTTTGACTTCCTAAACAATTTCATTTTGGGAGGTTGTTTTCTGCTCTTTACCCACAGAGTAAGAGTGTGTTTATCTTTGAGCATCTTGAAACTTCCAAGAAAGTTTGCAAGCTACTTGTTGTGTTCTGAGACAATCAGACAGATCTGAGTGTCGCTGAAGGAAGCCACTCTTACAACCACAGTTGTGTTAAACAACAAGGTTTCACCTGCCAAATTGTAAAATCCAATTCTGGAAATCCTTTTGAATCATGCTTGATTTCACTAAGAACACGTTACCTGTTTATGCAGGTAAAATCCTCAACACTGACCACAGCAACGTAAATCTGATCACGGATCAGAAACGACCCACGGATAAAAGTCTGACCAAAACCTTTGGTTGCTTATCTGTTGTTTTTCTGGCGCGTTTAAACAAGTCCACCATGCAGTGGAGAACGCAGGAAGCAAATTTAAAGCGCAAGTCCAGAAATTTTCACAGCTGAAGGAAGAGAATACATCTCTCCAGCACAAGTTTGAAATTCTGGAAAAGGTAGTCAGTCAAAACCAGACTCACATAACTGAACTAACAGATCAGTTTAATGAGACTAAGAAAGAGAATAATGAACTTAAAGAGGAAAACAGGGAGCTTGAACAATCGCTCCAGAGCTGCCAACAGGAACTGGCAGAAACTCAGACTGAGCTGAAGGAGCTAAACCAGATTCACGAAGAATCACAAAGCTCTCTTCAGGAAGCTCAGAATGAAATCCAGGACTTGAAACTGGAAATTTCTGTTTATGACAAACATCTCAATGATAAACAGACACGAATCCAGCTGCTGGAAAGACAGCTAGCTGAAGCTAGAGATGAGCTAAGCTCAGCTTATCAAGACCAAGACCACTTATCAGAGGAACTGATAAGAGCCAGAAGAGAACTGTTTCAGTCGTCTGAGACTGAACACAGACCAGGAAGTCAGAGCATCCTCTGTGATGACAGAGAGGATCTCCTCAGTAACAGGAGGTGTCATGAGAATTCTTCTTGTTCGCATTTACCTTCTGTACCACATATTCTCTCCTTTAGATCCCAAAACATCTCCAGATCCAGGTGGTACCGACCAGGCTGATGGGCCTGCAGGAGCCAGGACTCACCAGGCTCCCACAGATAAAGATCTTTTCAGAATTGCTCAGAATTTGCCAAAATTGGAAACCACATTTGGCAAATTAAATGACATCCGAACCTACTTGAATGACATCAGCTTCTACCTGCAAAGGTTCCCAAAGGCTTCTGTTAGTGACAAAATCTTCCTGATCAGACTAACAGCAAGCAATGATGTCAAAAAGTTTATTGAACGCCAGACAGATGCGGTCAGAAATGACTTTTCCCTCCTCTGTGAAGCTTTGGAGAGAGAATTTTCTGAAGAAGCAACTCAATCAGGTTTGAGTTTTGCCTTGAACACAAAACAGGGCAGACAAGAACCACCGAGCCGGTTCTACCACAGACTCCTCAGAGCTTACTTTGGTTTGCACAATGAGGAAAATATAGATAATGACCAACACTTCAAAACAATTTTTCTCAGTAACCTGCATCCTGCCACGAGCCGTCACTTAGGCATCGTCGCAAATCCTTACAATGCTACAATCCGAGAGTTACGTACGTGGGCTGATTTAGGTTTTCAGAAACACCTGCAAACTAAACATGGCAAACTTGACACTGTACTGACTGCTGAGTCTTCTTCCAGGGAGCTGGTAAACAGGCCTCTGATGCAGCCACTCACAGACCTAAGTCAAAGTCCCGTCAGTCCAGTAAGAAACAATCTCACTCACAAGCTGAACGTTACGGTTGAAGAGCCTTAATCTCAGAGTTAAGTCTCAGCCAAGCATTCACAGTCTGTACCTGAATGAAAATTGAACAATTTTCTCCAGGTCTGAACCTAACTTTAAGCTTTCACAGCTAAGTTTACCATCCAGACTTCTCCCACAGCTGACTTCACACACATGATTTCAACAAGTGGGGGAATAATGAGCAAAAATTTACTGTATGTAACAGCAGAAGTTCGATTTCACATTGAATGTGCTCACATCCAGTTGCAAATTTAAGCTCTATTTACACATGGACTCATGCATGACCTATTAGAGGATATTCATCTTTATTATATTGTAGTATAGTTAGAAGTTAACATTTCTTTCCTTTTTTCTCTTTCTATGCTATGTTTTAATTCTTAATCACTTGAAGCAGTATTTTGACTTTTCTTTTGTAGATTAAAACCTTTTAAAGTTTTTATAGTACACATTTGTTCATTATTATTTTGATAATTCAGACTTTAACCTTTAGTCCTGAATACATGTTTAACTCTTAAGTTACTTTAGGTATACGAGTAGTGCATGCATATCCTTTTGTCGACTTTTATTTAGTTTTCTTATGATTTAGTGAATCCATTTCTTGATGACATCAGTCATATGGAAAAAGCAAATTGAACCTGCAAGAATCATCGCTGCTCCCTTTGGACCACTTCATCTGTGATTACGATCTCCTTCTTAACTGAACATCGTAATCAAGTGGGGGAATATGTAGTGATCTCAAGCCCAAAGGTCTCAGCAAAAGGATACACACATTTGGATGTAAAACAGACATCCCAAGGAGGAATTTTGCTCAGAGAAGGACCTTCTCTGAGTAATCACTAATTTACGGTCCTGAGAGCAACTCAGGAGAGGACCTGCATTTTGGTAAAACAAACAGTCCAATTGTTGAACTTTGAACCCATCCTCCAAGCTTGGAGATACTCCTTCCCAGTATTTACGACCTGCTATAAATTGGTTCCTTATTGCCAATTTTGTAATGTGTTCTTAACATCCAAGAACTGTTTTATATCATCAGGAAAGTAAGCTCATGTTAATCTCATGATGAAGACTTTTCTTTTGATATGCAACATGACATACTTTGGTGATTAGAAACTAAATGTTTCTTCCCCAAATTCACATCACATCCATTCCAGGATTTGCTGCATAAAGGTGAAGAAAGAGACACTTTACCCAACTGCTGAAATCCACTTTTATGTTAGAAATGGACTTCCTCATATCAAATGATGTCTAACACATGTATTTTCTTTACAGGCATCTTAAATCATCAAGATTAATCCTGTTTTATCTGTTTAGCTGATTTGTTTATTCAATGTCTTCCTTTATTCATATAATTCAGATCTTTATTTTATTTCATTGTGTTCATTTTATTTCATCATGTCTGAATAATTGATCCATTTTACACATGCCTCACTCAGAATTCACTGATGTTTGTAACCATTACGCTTAACTGATAGTCAAAATGATCATTGGAGATGTGTCTGACTGTTGGAGGAAACCTGACTCTGTCAGCTTCCCATTGGCTGACAAGCTGCAAGCCACATTCCACTGCCAGGCAGAGCGCGAAGCTCTGAACTGTGAGAATCAGAACTGAAAGAGAGCTGATCTGGGAGAACTGGAAGGAGTAAAGTCAGAACTGAAGAAACTTGGACCAATGGGGAAAGAATGAGACGACACCTGCTCTGAACTCAGCAGAGTTCAGAACCACGGATCACTCCGGGAGGAGTGATGGAGAGAAGAAGACTTTAACCCAAATCATCTTTACTATCAACCATCCCGTGACATCAGTCCTGAAGCTGCACGTCTCTGGGGAGACGGATGAGAGAGAGAGGACGAACCAGATCCACCACTGAGCTGACAGCCCGCAGAGAGCCGGACGAACTTCCAGGAGATCGGGAAGGTTTTTGGGATCCATCCACCCGACAATCTTCCAAAGGATTTGAGGAACAGTCCAGCAGAACCAGGGCGTGAGTGAAGCACCTCAGTCAGACGGAACCTCTGAGGGAGAATCCTGATCATTTGCTATGAAATATGATCTGATGTCACAAGAAGTTGGTGATAGTGAATTAATCCAGACCTACGGTTTACCAGACCAAATTTAACTTTGTTTAGTTGGATTAAGAAATCCTTCCTTCTTTTTCTTTGAACATTAATTAATTAACTGAGGCTTAATTAATTTAGGTTTCATTTTCATACCATCTCACATTTCTTTCACAAGATAACCTTTGGTTGATCATCATGCTCACATATTTCTTGTATATATTTTGTACATACATTATCTCATGTAGTTTGTAGACTAGTTAATAAATACTCCATATTATCTTAACTAGTCGTTGTTTGTGGTTTTTCTGATGTATCATGAAAGGTCACTTCAAGCGAGAACTCATGAAAGCGTCCTGAGACTGATCACTTCATTAAATCAATCTAAGAATTGATTTAAGACATTAATGGTTTTCCTTGCTTCCATTACATATCAAATAAGTAAGGTGGTGCTCCGAGGCTGTATTAGTATTGATATTAATAGAAATATTAATATTAATATTAATATAATACATAGTGACGCTATATATATTGTGGTTGCCCAAGCTAAATCACAACACACTGTTCAAACTGAGAGCCCCTCCCCTCGGGTAAATGGTCACATCGCTCTTTAGCCCCAAGCCTCTCCTTCAAAGCTAGAAAGTGGGTGAAAACCAAACCAGTAACCCTGGTTTTCCAGTGTGCACTTTCTAAAGCTCTATTTGCAGCAAAATACTTCCTTTTCTTTGCTGCATCCACCGTTTTTATCAAGAATTCAGTGAATCTGGACTCGGCTCCAGTTGATGTTTAAAAAAAGAAAAAAAATGTTTGCTCCAGTCGACGAGTTTATCCCAACAGAGCGCTACGCCCCTAGCTCTGTCATTGGCTGGAGACAACATGCAAATCTCCACCCAGAAATGTCCCGAACACACCAAAGCAAAGGAAAAATGCAAAATACAGTCAGGGGAGGGGGGGTTGCAGACAAAACTCACCGCCACACAAAAGCAGAGGCCCAACGCTGCGACTAAATCACACAAGTCTAGCGTTTATTTTCATGGGGAAAACTCCGGACTCTACCTTTAAGCTTAATTTTACCAGAATAATTTGTTGTTTGAGCAAACACACTTAATGTTAAAGGAACAGTTCACCCACTCTGGACTCTGGAGCACTTTTTAATATCTCAAATGCAGCTGAAGATCCGTTTTTGTTTTTTTTTTTTTCCGTTATCTGCCAACTTTCATATAATGGGATTCACCGGCCTGAAACAAAAAGGTCCATAAAAGTCCACAAAAAAACTTGTCAATATTCTTCCATACTGCTCGTCCAATGTAATCCAAGTGTCCTGAGTGGGTAGCGTCCAGAATTTACTTGAAACGACGTCATTTAGTATCTTTTTAGAGCCTAAACAGTACTACATCTTACTTTCACGAAGCACGCATATGTGTGTTCATGAAGCTACAAAAGCCTCGGCGTTCAGAGCCTACTCTGCCGATAATACAAGCGTAGAAGAAGAAATTCACTGTTTACATTGTGCTAAGAGCGACAGAGCTGCAGACAAACCGGGACAAACACAAGAGGGTCCAAGAGGGGTTGATATTGATTTAAAACAAAGAAAGAAAGAAAAAGAGAACGCAAGATCTCGTCTGCTGCGGCTTCCGTAGTTTTATGAACTTGCATCGGTGTGCTTGTTAGAGCTGCGATGTAGTATTGTTTAGGCGATAAAAATCTACTAAATGACGTGGTTTCCAGTAAATTCTGGACCCTACCCACTCAGGACACTTGGATTACATTGGACGAGCAGTATGGAGGAATATTGACAAGTTTTTGTGGACTTTTATGGACCTTTTGGCTCGGTGAAAGTTGGGGGGGAAACCAGAAGCCTTCCTGATCGTGGCTGCATTTGAGATATTAGAAAAGTGCTCCAGAGTCTTCCTCACCATGAGGGGAAGTGGAAGATAAAGTTACATCATTCTGTGGGTGAACTATTCCTTTAAGCTGGAAACGTTCCTCTGACGCCTTGTTCTCTTCTTTCCTGTTCAGGTTTGAAGAAAGTCTTCCTCATTTAAGTGCTGGAATGGAAATCTTGAACAGGTACGCTCTCACACAATCACCGTACAGCTTACATGAATCTAATCAATAAGCAGGACTTGAAATGTCCTACCTCTGGACTATATGTCCCCTTAAAGACTCCTGGTCCCAGCAAGGTCTAAGTTTGTACCGGAAAGGTCGTCTGCAATAGAGACAAATTTATACCCCAGCAGATCTGATACAGAACAGGTTCCACATCTCCTTCATTCACAGCTGTTATAAAAGCTCACGTACCAGCTTTCCATCATCACGGACATTTGTATCACGTAGTGGAACAGCCCCCCCGTTGGAAAGCTGCCCTGCTTACCTTTCATTAAAGTGCACCCGGACACTTCAGTGGACGGACCGGGGTTCTTTCCTTAAAGTGTCCTGTGGACAGATGATTGATTATTGATTGATTCTGCAATAATCGCTATATTGCAACAAATTCAATCCACGATGCATAAAATGTGTCAATGAAGACATTCTGAATTCGACCAAAGTGAATTCATTTGAAATGAATTACAAAATATTCTCAATCAATTTCACGTAAGTGACATCAGTTTATGGGAAATTAGTAAAACAGTTAAACAAAGTGCGCAGTGGCTTTTCTTAAAGGAGTATATAAAAATGCATATTGAAGTTTTCACACTGCACATGAAAAAATAACATTTAAAGGTACAGTATGTAAGAATTACTGACATCTAATGGTAAAGATTGGTATTTTTTAAAAAAAAAAAGATGTTTTTTTTGTTTTGTTTTTTTCAAATTACTTCATATTTCCAGCACTGTTGGGAATGTACGGTGGCCGTTAATGGCCAAAATTCTTCCAGACATAAAGATATTTTCATCTGTGAGTGGTGTAGCTATGTACTATACAGTACTCTAACTCCCATTAAACAAAGCCGGTACCACAGTTTTAAAGTTCAGAGGGTTCTTACTTCACTCACATTGTTTTGTCCATTTGGGGACACCGTAGTAAAAATGATGGCACACATATGGCAGCCTCCATGTATGTGCACCTCCCCAGCAAGTGGATATAAATGACTCATTCTGAGAAAATAAACATATAACAGCTGTTCTAGTGAGGCGATTGCACATAGATAGAAACAGTTTTGGATTATATATTAAATTTTTCTGCCATTGATCTTTGTTTTTTTTTTTTTACACACTGTACCTTTAAGTCATCTCCAACACCTGGGTGGTCTTTGAAAACCTGGACATGCATTTAAAGGTACAATGTGTAAGAATTACTGACATCTAGTGTTAAAAATGGGTATCGCAATAACTTCATATGTCAAGCACTGTTGTAAATGTACGGTGGCCGTCAGTGGCCACACACATTGTTTTGTCCAATCAGGGACACTGTAGTAAAAATGGTGGCACAAATATGGCCGCCTCCATGTATGTGGACCCCCAGCAAGTAAATATAAATGGCTCATTCTAAGGAAATAAACATATAACAGCTGTTCTAGTGAGGCTGTTACACTTTAATTGAAACGCAGTTTTGAATTATATATCACATTTTTCTGCCATTGACTTTTGGTTTTGTTACACACTGCACCTTTAACTTGAACTTGCCACTGTGTGTAAGTTTAACCTGAACCTGCAGATGTACATAGATATCAGTGGAAAGCAGCGACTTTTCTACATGCTGGATCGTTGCAATAAAACAACAAAATCTTGCTAGATTTCGTATCAGAACAATGAAATCTCACAAGATTTTGTTGTTTAAAAATATTAATACAGCATTTTATAATACTTATATATCGCAACATAATATATCGCGATATTTCAGTGTATCAATATTTTATCACACCCCTAGTATTTGCCATTAATTCTTGTTTACATGTTTGTTTATGCCCATATTTATTTAATTTATTTAAAGAGTCCCTTAAAAAAACGATAACGTAGGAAACTTCACCTGCTCTGTCCAGGATACAGATGTTTATTTCACAATCACACTGGTCACATTTTTGGTTAAAGACGCACTGAACCGAATCAGAAAACCATGAATCATGATATGAATGGAAAATCGTTACGTGTTTATGATGTTTGGACTAACTGTGTGATGTGACACAGCTGAAATGCAAATAAAGATGTTTAAATGTATGTCTGCAGGTATGAGGAGAGCTGGTTTCTGCTCCATAAAAGAACGAAAGACTGCGCTCAGGCAGCCGAGGTAAGAAGGCGTTTGCTTTCCGCAGCCTCTGAGTGAAAACAGCAGCTGTTCGTGCTCCTTAGAAACATCAGCAGCTCCGTTTTCAGATGATACCTGATGGTTTTGTGGTTGTTAGCCGTGGCGGTGAACTCGGTGACGTTTACAGCAGCTTATCCTCCATCTGTCCTGGGGGGTCTGCAGGCAGCTGATGGGGACATAGTGATGCTCTCAGCCCACTGGGAGAGGAGGAGAGCAGCCCTGACCCAGCTCCAGGAACAGCTGCAGAACCTGCCGGACTTCATCAGCGAGCTGGACGCCATCACTGCTAACATAGGTCTGTAACCCCCCCCCCAGTAAATCTGTCAGCACCAGCACTGGAACCAGTCAGAGCAGGTTCAGATAAAGCCGGTAGAAATCAGAAAAGATGTCCAGGATACGTATGACCGAGCTGCTTATGTAGCTGCTTATCGTTACCATGGGAACGTTGGACGGGGGATTTAGGGGTTAACGGTGGAGGTGACGTCAGTTGGACAGAAGTTTAAACAGAGTTCCCGCGCGTCCTGGAAAAGCTGGAAAATTATTAAACATTTTTTCCAGTCATGGAAAACGCATGGAAAATTAGAAAAAGAGTCCTGGAAAATTATTTTTCCTCCCTTCACTTCATCTCTTCTCTTTGTTTCAGCTTCGTCTCAGCTTTGTCTCTGCTTCGTCTCCATTTTGTCTCAGCTTCGTCTCTGCTTTGTCACAGCTTTGTCTCCATTTCGTCTTCATTTTGTCTCTGCTTCGTCTCCGCTTCGTCTCCGCTTTGTCTCTGCTTTGTCTCTTCTTTGTCTTTTCTCTTTGTTTCAGCTTCGTCTCTGCTTTGTCTCCGCTTTGTCTCTTCTCTTTGTTTCGGCTTCGTCTCTGTTTCGTCTCCCCGCTTTGTCTCTTCTCTGTGTTTCGGCTTCGTCTCTGCTTCGTCTCCGCCTTGTCTCCGCTTTGTCTCTTCTCTTTGTTTCAGCTTCGTCTGCTTTGTCTCCGCTTTGTCTCTTCTCTTTGTTTCGGCTTCGTCTCTGCTTCGTCTCCGCCTTGGCTCCGCTTTGTCTCCGCTTCGTCTCTGCTTTGTCTCTTCTCTTTGTTTCAGCTTCGTCTCCGCCTTGTCTCCGCCTTGTCTCCGCTTTGTCTCCGCTTCGTCTCCGCTTTGTCTCTTCTCTTTGTTTCAGCTTTGTCTCCGCTTCGTCTCCGCTTTGTCTCTTCTCTTTGTTTCAGCTTTGTCTCCGCTTCGTCTCCGCTTTGTCTCCGCTTTGTCTCCTCTCTTTGTCTCCGCTTCGTCCCGCTTCGCCTCCATTTTGTCTCTGCTTCGTCTCCATTTTGTCTCTGCTTCATCTCCGCTTTGTCTCTGCTTTGTCTCTTCTCTTTGTTTCAGCTTCGTCACTGCTTCGTCTCTGCTTTGTCTCCGCTTTGTCTCCGCTTTGTCTCTTCTCTTTGTTTCAGCTTAGTCACTGCTTCGTCTCTGCTTTGTCACAGCTTTGTCTCCATTTTGTCTCTGCTTCGTCTCCATTTTGTCTCTGCTTCATCCCCGCTTTGTCTCCGCTTTGTCTCTTCTCTTGTTTCAGCTTAGTCACTTCTTCGTCTCTGCCTTGTCACAGCTTTGTCTCCATTTCGTCTCCATTTTGTCTCTGCTTCATCCCCGCTTTGTCTCTGCTTTGTCTCTTCTCTTTGTTTCAGCTTAGTCACTGCTTCGTCTCTGCTTTGTCACAGCTTTGTCTCCATTTCGTCTCCATTTTGTCTCTGCTTCATCCCCGCTTTGTCTCTGCTTTGTCTCTTCTCTTTGTTTCAGCTTAGTCACTGCTTCGTCTCTGCTTTGTCACAGCTTTGTCTCCATTTCGTCTCCATTTTGTCTCTGCTTCGTCTCCATTTTGTCTCTGCTTCATCCCCGCTTTGTCTCTGCTTTGTCTCTTCTCTTTGTTTCAGCTTCGTCATTTCTTCGTCTCTGCCTTGTCACAGCTTTGTCTCCATTTCGTCTCCATTTTGTCTCTGCTTCATCCCCGCTTTGTCTCTGCTTTGTCTCTTCTTTGTCTCTTCTCTTTGTTTCAGCTTCGTCACTTCTTCGTCTCTGCTTTGTCACAGCTTTGTCTCCATTTCGTCTCCATTTTGTCTCTGCTTCGTCTCCATTTTGTCTCTGCTTCATCCCCCGCTTTGTCTCCACTTTGGCACAGCCCAGTCCGCTCCATCGCTGCTTTGTCACAGCTTCGTTTCAGCTTCGTCTCCATTTTGTCGCTGGTTTGTCGCCCCTTTATGTCCATTTTGTCCCTGCTTTGTCTGTTTCATTGCTGCTTTGTCTGTATTTCACCTCTGCTTCATCGATACTTCATCACTGTAAAAAATATAAGCGATAAATGTAAAACACTTCTCCAAAAGCTTGGGATGGAATTTATGAGTCCATGCTGTGGTAACTTGACTCGTACTGTAGCAGCTAGAAAAGTCCTGAAAACGTCCTGGAAAAGTCCTGGAAAATAACTTCAAGACAAGAGTGGGAACCCTGTTTAAAGCGGGACGAAATGTTTACCTGAAGGAAGCGAATCGGTCATCATGGATGAAATCATCACTTCGGTCTCTGAGCTCCAGCTGCTCTGGTCTGGGTCTGACGAAGCTGACGAAGTCTTCGTGTATTTAACGCGTCTGCATTTCCTTTCCCAGCTCATTTGGAGGGCGACTTTGAGGAGATGGAGAGCAGACTGGTTTACCTGGAAACTCTGTGTTCTCAGTGTGATCAGCAGTCTGTCAAAAAACAGCACATGAACCAGCTGGAGGCCTACAAGAAGAAGAAAAGGTTGGACATGGCGATTTATTATTCATCATGTCGTCTAAAGATGTTTTCATCTGTCACAGGAACCATCGAATCGGATGGGACTGGTTATAATGGTCACCAGATAGACCAGACTGGTAGTTTTCCAGCTGTCAGAGTCCACGTGGTGTTCACTCGTGCGTGCAAACAGACCGAGTCAGAGCGCTTTTACGTTCGCTAAGTTCAAACATCATTTAGGTTCAACGCCGCGTACGGAGGTGAGTCCGTCTGTCTCTCCTCCCGTCTCCAGGTAAAGTTTTCTAAACTAACAGAAGCAGATCCGTATCCATGAAGCAAAGTCAGAGATCCGTTCCATCATCGTGGTTTAAATGAGTCCGGTCCAGATTGCAGGCTGGAACCTGGTCCTGGTTCTGGTTCTGGTTACGTCTGCAGTCAGATCCACCAGCAGCGTTCGATCTGCCGTCAGTTTCGCTCGTTTCATCCAGGCCTCTGAGACGTTCCGGGTCTGCAGTGAGCCGGACTACGTTAACCTGTCCGGACTAAATAAAAGCTAACTGGTTCATGGACGGTACTTATTTAACGCTTTTCCAGTCATGTCAACCGCTCAAAACGTTTTACACACATTCACTCCCTGCTAGCACATTAGTGTGTTGCTCAAGGACTCCTAGGCCCAATCCCAATGTTCCCCCAACATTCGACCACTAGCCCTCGCCGACTACCACTACACCCTCCAATTGAAGCCACAAGGGGGAGGGCTTTGAAATCTTCTAGGAATTGACCTATGGCTAAACCACGCCCCCAAACGCGATGAGCCAATCACAGTGCGCACAGCTATCCCATACACTCGGACATTCTCTGCTTAAACGTCCATTGAAATGCATTGAAGTTAGTCCGTTTTTGTTCGTTTTTATGTTTTCTTTTTAGTTTAAAATGGTCAAACGTGTGCATGGGGTACATGCAACTCCGATACTAGGTATCCTGAGAGGCTGGGTGACAGGGCGTATTTTTTTTTGCCTTTTACCAAGTCACATCAAGCCAAAGTTATGCGGCAGACCACAACATCAACTGAACGTGGATAAAATGAACAAGGATGTCTACATCTGTTCTAAAGTAAGGGAACATCGTATTCGAGGCAACATGTTGTCACTTTGCTTGAAAGAAATATGAAGTTACCATCCCTAACGTTAGTTTAAGTTGGCTAACGCTAGCTAAACATGCTAGTTTTGGTACGTGGTAACGGTACATAAGACGCTGTCGTGTAGTAACATCGATAATGACACGCCTCTTGGCTTCCAAGCTGCAGCCAGACTGCTCCGCTTCCGTGGCTGTTTGATCAGTTTTTGTCAGATGATCACTTTTTGGCACAACAACAGCAGCCGTGCAGCAGTTTGTGCAAGAAACTGAGGGAGCGACACGAGTCACATTCAGAGATTCACAGGCTGATTTCTACTCCCAGTTTAAGACTTCTGAACAATTTCTTTTTGTTTGTTTGTATTGTTTTTATGTTTTTTAATTTATCTCGTCATGGTCTCTCTGTCTGATCACGCGTCTGCTGTCCGTGTTGACAGCTGTCATCTCCCGAGATGTCACATAGCGCCTGTCACCGAATGTTTGTTTGTCCGAGTGAGTGGAGGGGGTGGGGCTTAGCCATAGGTCAATTGGGACATCACTTGCTGCATTGCGTAGTGATGATGACGTAGTGACGTGTCACCATAACGACACACCCAGCAGCAACAGAGTTAACAGTTGTGGTCGTTTTTCTTTTTTTCATCATTCATCATGCTTCAGTTGATTAATAAACAAAACAACCACACGGGGAAGAAGTCGCCATGGCGACTGTTGTCTCTTGTAAACTGCCGAAAAGCCTTCACGAGCTTTTCATTAGTTTTCTAGCCTAGCTAGTGCGGCTAGTCTGGCTAACGTTACGAACAAATGTGTAATATGAACATTTGTGCGTTTTCTTCTCCGAGTCCTGTCGCTCTCCGGAGGTCGCTGTTCCCTTTTCTTTGGCCCTTCCTCAGTAAGTCAGCATCTGACGTCCCTCGCTCTGAAGGGCTATTCTTACCCCCTACCCCTCGTTATGTCCACTTCCCCTACGTGCGGAGAGGTATTGGGACAGCACGACCTTCACGGGAACGCGCAAAATTTAGGGGTAGGTCTAAAAAGCAGGGCTTGTGGGTGAATTGGGACGCACCCTTTAACACGTAGCCTGGAACCGAGCCGCTAGCCCTCCGGCTGACAGACAACTGCTCTTCTATCGGTCTACAGCCCCCCCATGAGGCTGAGCTGCGTTTCTGGAACAGCTGGAGGCTCCAGCGCGGCAGAAACGCATTTATTCAGCCACTGATGTGCAAGTTCTACTTCTGAAGATGAGACGGGTCATTTTCATTATAGCTTCTCTTCAACTATCAGAGACCGAATGAGCAAAAATATCCAAGAAATCACATTGTACGATTTTAAAGAATTTTTATTCGCAAATTATGGTAGAAAACAAGTATTTGGTTAATAACAAACTAGCAAGCTTTCAACCCGCCCCCATACACCCCCCCCCCTGAAGTCACACTCACAGCTGTGGAGGGTGGAGAGTATAAATGAGAATAGGACGCTCTCTTCTCTTCACTGGAAAAGGAAAGCAGTCATCGCCGTGGAAACGCAAACACGCTCGTGTGTAATAAATCTGCGTGGAAATAATAAGTTACACCCATGTGAAGAACTTTTTTTTTTTAAAAATAACGATAATTGTGATCCTAAACAATTCAATATATAATAAAATGATTATTATTACTACTACTAATAATAATAATTATCATTATTATTATTTTTATGCCAATAGGAGGATTACAGTATAATCCTCTTTTTTTTGCTCAAACATTCCCTTCCATGAGTGCCAGTGGTTTGATGAATACCTCCAGCGCACCTCTCATCAATTTTTTCATAAAATAAGTCAGTTTGGGATTTTCTGTCAGCATTGACAAATATGCAGGACACGTGAAACTCGTGTGAAACAAACTGTTTCCTCCATTTAGCCGTTCTAGTGAGTCTGCGCTGATACAGACTCGCTGATTAAGGGCTGAACAGTCCACTCGCCCTGCGTGATGTGGGACGGAGCCTCTGCAGGACCACGGAAACGGGGGGGTTAGTGTGTGGGGGTCGTGTTCAGGTCTGGGATTGGGCCTCAGGCTCCAGACTCAACCACGGCCAAGACGGACGAGCTGTGGAAGGACACCGAGCATGCTCCGGCTGTCCTGAAGGACGGGCCGGGTGGTGAGACGCAGAGGAGGAAGAGCTGATCTTCAGACTGTTTATGGGTGATGAACGGGGAGAGAAGTGAGGAGACGCTGAACTCGCCGTCTGTGGCTGACCATTAAAGAATAGTCTGATAATATTTGTCTTGTCTGTTTTTCACAGGAAGGAGGTGGAGTTACTGGAAGGTGAGTTTAATGTTTGTCTTTCTGAACATGTGTGTTGTTTTTATCCTCACAAACCAGTGAGAAGAAATCATTTTTACCCGTTACATGTTTGGTGTCAGGCCCAGTTCAGTTCAGCTTTATTTACACAGCATCAGTTCACAACGGTCATCGAGATGTTTGTTAAACAGTCAAATTATAGACAAGTTTCACGGACATTTCCGGTTTACTTCCGCAGTCGATCAATTTCTGCCAAGCGCTTCTAGTCGAGTTATATCTGCGTTCATTTACATTGAATAGCAATGTCTCTAAAATAGAAACATTCTCATTTATTTCTTATGAAAGGTGTTTTATTACTTCTTCACCTACTACAACATTGAACTGGGAGGATAATATGGTCAAATGTTGCAACTATTTCTATGTTTGAGGATGTTTTCTGGGTCTGGATCAGGACTGTTGAACAGAACTGTAAAGCTGTGATGTCTTCCTGTTTGCAGTGGAGCTCAACTCTGAGCATGCTCAGAGGGTGGCAGAACTGGAGCAGGCTCTGCAGCAGAAACTGAAAGAACGGCAGAAGGTCTACGAAGAAGCCTTTAACCAGGACATGGAGCAGTACCTGTCCACCGGACACCTGCAGCACCGAGCAGGTAAGTTAGAGACCCAGTCAGGACGGTGGAACCAGGAATCTGGTGTTCCACTGAAAACTCAACTCATGGTCAGATGTCCGATGTGTGCTCCTCTGTCAGAGAAGAATATTTGTAATAATGAAAAATGCTAAATATTTTAAATTCTTCACTGTGTACTATTTCTAGAAATTAATTTTCATTGAGGTGGGCCTCAAAGGTACTGTGCTAAACTGGTTGCGGTCAATATTTAACACAAAGATCATTTGTGGCTCAGCCAGGAAAATTTGCCTCCACCTCTTCTGCTCTTGTTTGTGGGGTCCCTCAAGGCTCAATCCTTGGTCCCCTTCTGTTTTCCTTTTCCCTTTACTTACTTCCCTCAAGTCAGTATCATTGCTATGCTGATGATATTCAGGTTTACCTTCCCATACATGCTGGTGATGGCTCTATGACCCGACTGTTAAGCTGCCTCAAGCAGCTACAAACCTGGATGTCTTAATCAGGACAAAATGGAGATTATCTTTTTTGGCCCGTGCTTCGTTCTTGCCTCCACCACAGCTGCCCTTGGTCCCCTGGCTTCTCCTAAACGTTCTTAAGTGAAAAGCCTTGGAATCACTGGACGACTCATTAAAGTTTACCAAACACATAAATATAGTTGTTAGGAATTCCTTTTTCACTTGAGGATGCTTGCAAAGATAAAATCATACGTTCCCAGGTACGACCTTGAGAAACTTGTTCAACTCCTGATTTTTTCATGCCTTGGTTATTGCAAGCACTTTGGGCATCTAGTTGGATGTAGAAATTTGAGCTATATAAATTAAATAAAATGAAATTTATTCTTTATTTTATTAATAAATATGTTTTATTAAAGTGTCATGCACCAATTCAGCAGCTTTTCATTTCTTAGACAACCATGTGGAAAGACAGAAAAAAGATATTGGTCTGTTTCTTAGGGGTCAGAATACTGTCTTCAAGCAGCGGAAACATCTAATGAGATGCAGAAACTACTAGAACTGGGTTCAGAACTGTCCAACGCATTATTAAAAACTGGAAGGACAGTGGGAACCATAGTCTTGTATGAAGAAATGAAGTCTGAAAAACATCCTGAATGATGATCACTTAAGATTTGGTCAAATCAGATGGAAGAAAAACAACAGTAGAACTCAGGGCTGTGTTTAATAGTGAAAGTAAGAACATTTCCATATGAACAGTGTGAAGGGAACTTAAGGGATTGGGGCTGAAAAGCTGTGTCGCCGGATGAAAACCACTAATCGGTGAAGATAGCCGGAGAAAACGGTGTCGGGTTCTAGGGAGGATAAAGACTGGATTCTGAAGCAATGTGGTCACATGGTCCGAGTCCAGATCTACCCTGTTCCAGAGTGATGGAGCATCAGGAACCCTGTGTTCACACCAGGCGCCTCATTTCGCATACATGACTACATTTCACCGTCTGGATACTGGATATTCACTCGCTTGAGTGGCGGGTATTACTTGCAGGAATGGCGCTTATTACTCCCGCAAATAAAACGCTCCATTCACATGTCAAGTAGAACTTTCTGGAGTGGAAAGGCTTGTTTGTCCCCATCAGTCACGTCAGTCAGCTATGAGCATAGCAGATTCTGGAGAGTTCCAGCGTTGTACCTGCTTTGGGGGTCGGAAAACGGCGTGCCGGCGTGTTATGGTCCACCAGATACTCCAGAGGTTCCCTGAGCTCAGTGAATTTCATCACCTGATCCAGGCGTTGCGTCTGGATGACGACCGCTTCCAGGGGGATTTCAGACTCACCTGATCCCAGTTTGAGGATCTGCTGGGGAGGACTGGCGCTGCGTATCCCTCCAGGATACAAACGACAGGTGCTCTGTTCCAGCAGCAGCTCTGCAGCTGTTGGTTGATGAGGTTTGGACTGACGCGGTTTTTATTTCTTACTATTTTATCTCAGGTAATTATGTCGTATTATTACATCCCTTTATGCGCAGCACTTTGGGATTTGATCTGTGTAGCTGCACCGGTCCCAAGAAACAATGGCCACGCTTCGTACTGATGTCTTTGAAGTTTTATTCACTCTCTCGTCTCTCTTCCACAGACACCGTGAAAACTACAAGATAAGAACATTACGGTTCACATGTTTTCCATTCCCTTCCAGCTTCCTGCTAGTGTCCATCAAGCAGGTTCAAACATGTTAGCATCACAAAATAAGATGAATAAAGGAAATCTTAAATTGCTAAACTGTCAAAACAAATACATATTGCGTACAGTAAACAAACAATAACAGATAATTACCGTGTGCGCCTTTTGGACCACATGCAGACTAGCGCTGAATGAAACGTGCCCTCTTTCTCTGCATCCATGTTGAAATCTGACCCACAATGCCACAGGTCAAGTCGTTTACCAATCTGGTCATGTGACCGATTACACTTCAATGTATTCCGGCAAGCTACCTTCCAAAGTTAGATTTTAACAGTAAAGGATACATTCAATCATTTTAAATCTTCTAATTGCAATTGTTTTTTAAAGAACTTGAACACATACACTTACAAATACACAATTTTTGTCGACCTGATTCTCAGACAGTTACACTCCCACCAAATTACTATGATTTATCAAGAACTTGAATAAATACAGTAATTTCCAAAATTTTAGAATCAGTAACCAACTATAAACTGATATTTTGACCTATAGCCTACTCACTCAAGTAAGTTAGTTCACAGTAAGTTCACTGGTACACATCTTAGCTGTTTTCAACAAGTACAACTAATTTATGAATGGGGCGTTCAATGACAGAGGGATCAGCAAATCTCTGACCGTCTTTTTCCCAGTTTTCTACTTCCTAACTGTATTGTTGCTTTTCGCACAAGTCCATCCTCATCTTTGCAAACATCAAGAACTTTTCCAAGTTTCCATTCATTTCGAGGGATCCCTTCTTCCTTGACAATGACAACATCCCCAATCTCAACATTTCGCTTAGGAGAGTGCCAGCGCTGTCTGAGGATAATGTTTGCTAGATACTCTTTCTTCCATCTACTCCAGAATAGTTCCGTCAGGTACTGCACCCTGCGCCACCGTTTTCTGGCATATAAATCTTCTGCTACAAACTTTCCTGGTGGGGGAAGTGGGATGGAAGTCTTCATGGTGAGTAAATGGTTTGGGGTGAGTGGCTCTGGGGCTTTCGGGTCATTGATGCCATCAGTGGTGAGTGGACGACTGTTTACTATAGACATGGCTTCATAAAAAAATGTTCGTAAGGAAGCATCATCTAGTCTACCACCACTCTGTGAGAGGACATAGTTTAGGATGCTCCGAACTGTCCTAATCTGCCGCTCCCAAACCCCTCCCATGTGACTGGCATCAGGAACATTCATTACAAAGTCGCATTGCTTCTCTGCCAGGTACACAGCCAATCTGTCCTTGTTTAGTTCCTTTAGGGCCTTTGTCAGTTCATTGTTTGCCCCAACAAAATTGGTCCCTTGATCTGATCTGATTTCTCTAACAGTCCCACGAATGGCTATGAAACAGCGCAGGGCGTTTATGAAGGCATCAGTTGTCAGATCCTCTACCATTTCAATGTGAATAGCCCTAGACGACAGGCATGTGAATATCAGGCCATATCTTTTTGTCTCTTTACGACCCTGCTTTGTGTGAAATGGTCCGAAGCAATCCATCCCACAGAAGGAGAAAGGTGGAGAGGGTTCAACACGGCTAACTGGTAGTTCTGCCATCCTTTGCAGTTCTGTTGGACGGCGTGCTCTCCTGCATGTGACGCACTGCTTTATGTAGTTTGCCACAACCTTGCTGCTACCAAGTATCCAGTAGCCATTCGCTCTCACTTCATTAAGAGTTTGACTTCTTCCCTGGTGTTGGATTTTTTCATGGCAGTAACCTATGATGAGTTGTGTGACAATACCATCTTTGGGTAATATAGCTGGATGCTTTAGGCTAAAAGGTAATGACGATTTCTTTAACCGCCCTCCCACCCTGAGGACACCATCTTCCAATATTGGTTCAAGTTGGAACAATGGATGACTACTCAGGAGCTTGCCCTGACTCAGTGTTTGTATTTCTTCCTTAAATACATTATTTTGTGCTAACTTTACAAGCACAAGACTAGCCTTCCTTCTCTCTTCTACTTTCGGGGGCCCTGCCTTTATGACTCCTCTAGCTAGCTGCTGGATCCGAACAACAACATTCAGTGCTGTGTTCCATTTTGAAATTCTTTCAAACCTTTCCAAGAAACTGCTCTCCGTCACATCTGTTTGCAGTACATAGGCTGTTTTTACTTCAGGATCACCGATCATCAGCTCTGAGGTAAGTTTTGGCGTGATGATATCTCTCTTCCATAGAAACGCAGGTCCAGTAAGCCAGTTTGAGCTAATCAAATCTGATGCTTTAAGGCCTCTGGAAGCATGATCTGCTGGATTCTGAGCAGTGTCAATGTAGTACCACTTTGTTGGGTCTGTTGCCTCCCTGATTCTTTGAACGCGGTTTGCAACGAAAACATGAAACCTACGGACCTCGTTGTTTATGTACGCCCAAAACGACTTGAGAATCAGTCCAAAAGTACTCCTGATCAATCTGAAGCTCCAGCTCCTCCCTTAACATTTTGCTAACTGCTGAGGAGACAACAGCAGCCGTTAACTCTAGCCTTGGTATGGTAACAACTCTAGTGGGTGCAACCCTTGCTTTGCCTATGACTAAGGAGCAGTGCACTTTGTCTTGGCTTAGTACACGGATGTATGTACACTGGCCGTAGCCATGGCAACTTGCATCTGAAAAATGATGCAGCTCTATTCTCTGAACCTCTCCCAAGTTCTCTGGCACAAAACATCTTGGAATCTGGAGCTGTTGCAGTTTCTTTAGGTCATTTAGCCAACTTTCCCATTTTGGCCTCAATCCTTCTGGGAGTGGTTCATCCCATCTGGTACCTTTATGGCACATTTCCTGTAGTATTTTCTTTCCTACTAGGATGAAGGGGGCAAGAAAGCCTAATGGGTCAAATATAGAGGCCACGGTTGAGAGGATTCCCCTCCGTGTAGCTGGTCTCTCATCAAAGGTGACCTTAAAGGAAAAGGTGTCACTGTTCACATTCCATTTCACTCCCAATACAGTTTGGTCTGGCAGTTCACTATAACTGAGATCCACATCTCGACTTCCAGTGGCTCGTTCACTGTCAGGGATGGATTCCAAGACCTTTCTGTTGTTGGAGATAAATTTGTGTAGATGCAATCTCCCTTTCGCACACAATCTTTGTGCTTCTCTGACTAACTTGACGGCTGTGTCCACAGATTTTACGCTGATGAGGCCATCGTCCACGTAGAAGTCTCTCTTAATAAAGTTAGCAGCAGCAGTGTATTCTTGTTCATTCTGAGCTGCAAGGTACTTCAATCCATAATTTGCGCACCCAGGAGAAGATGCTGCACCAAAGAGATGGACTTTCATACGATATTCCTTTGGCTCTGCATTTGTGTCGCCATTTTCCCACCACAGAAATCGCAAGTAGTCCCTGTCCTCTTGGTTTACATGAAACCTGTGGAACATTTTTTCAACATCACAGATAACAGCAATCGGGTGCTTGCGAAATCTGCAGAGTACTCCTGTCAGCCCATTTGTGAGATCGGGTCCAGCTAGTAAGTGATCATTTAGGGAAGTGCCATTATACTTGGCAGAGCAGTCGAACACAACCCTGATCTTTTCTGGCTTTCTTGGGTGATATACTCCTTGATGAGGGATATACCACACACCACCTGTTTTGGGTTGGTTCTCAGCTCTCTCTGCATCGCCATCTTTAAAAACACTTTCCATGAACTTAACATAGTCAGTTTTGAATATGGGTTTTTTGTCAAACTTCTCTTTTAGGCGCTTCAGTCTGAGTAATGCAAGATGCCTGTTCTCTGGCATTTGAGGGCGTGCCTTAAAGGGGAGTGGCATTTCTAGGTGTCCATCTGCATTCTGATGTATACGCTCATTCAGAAAATGCATGAACTGTATGTCGTCTTGTGATATGCTCTTTTCCACAGGATTTGTATCTTTGAAGTCAGATTCAAGAGCTTTCATGACAATAGCTGGTGTCAGTGGTGGAAGTTCTTTGACACATGTACGATGGCATAGGCCTGTCACTTCAGTTGATTTTGTAACATCAGGAATGCTGCCGACAATGCTCCAACCCAAGTCAGTCCTGATAGCGAATGGCTCACTGTCATCTCCTGTGATCACTTGTCGTGGTGCTAATGCTCTCGAGCAGTCATAGCCTATAAGGAGTCCGACTTCACAGTCCATTAAATCTGGTATTTTCTGTGCCATGCTGTTAAGATGCTTCCACTTTCTAGCAGTTTCAGAAGTTGGAATATGGGAGCGATCTAGTGGGATAAAGTCTCTGGTGTAAGCAGGTGGCAGGTTGATGAGGTCTTTTGAGGAAAACCCTCTTACTCTAAGCCCACTAACTCTCTGACTCTGAACAATAGAATCTTTACCCATCATAGTGGTGAGCTTTAACTTAACTGGCTCCAGTCCTGCATCCATCCTCTCACACACCCCTTGGTCAACAAAGGTGTTACTACTCTGCGTATCTAGTAGGGCATACACTAAGATTTCTGTTTCAGGGGCTCTGGATGAAGAGATCCAGACCGGCACGATCATGGATGTGCTCCCACCATTGCCTTGGTTTGTTCGGCAGGAGAGGGAAGATGTGTTTTCCTCTACTTGCACAACATGAGGTCCATTTTCTGCAGCTGTGGGTCGGTCCTCATGAAGTGGTGTTGGATGATGTCTCTTACATATGGCACAAGTAGACTTGTTTTTGCAGTCCTTTGAATTGTGTCCTCTCCTTAAACAGCCAAAGCACAGATTATTGTCAAATACAAACTTTCTCTTGTCTTCAGACGGTTTATTTGCCAAACTCTGACATTTGTGAATGGAGTGGTTTTGTCCACAACACACGCATGTCACTGTGTTAGATTTCACAGAGGATGTGCTGAGCCCATGTGCACAATTTGAACTGTCTTCTGCAGCACTGTATGCTCTCTCCACTGGGTCAGATTTATTTGGTGCCTCCACGTTTGTAATGAATGCATTAGCCTTTGTGCGCTTTGCCTCTCTGAATGACTTGTCCTCTGAAGGTTTCAGGGCATGAAGAGATGTTATAGGATTGCATGCAATTTCTGCTTCTTTCGCCATAAAATCTGCAAACTCCTTGAAACTGGGGTAGTCCTCCGTTTGCTTCAGCTGCTTTGTTACATAGCGATTCCAGCGAGCAGTGACCCAATCCGGGAGTTTCAGGAGCATTCTTTGATTCTCTTCGCAATCATTTAGCACCTTGAGTCCTTTAACATGTGGGACAGCATTGCTGCAAGCTGTAAGGAAATCACTGAATTGTCTCAGTTTAATAGATTCCCTAGAGCCAATCTTGGGCCAGTTATTCAGTTTTTCTCTGAATGCACGTTGGATTACAAAGGGATGGCCGTATCGAGCATTCAGTGCTTCCCATGCTTGGTCATAGGCTTCTGCATCCTTTCGAAAGAAGCTTCCTTCTAAGACAGATTGTGCCTCGCCACCAATGTATTTCTGCAGATAAAACAACTTGTCAGCTGGATCTGTGCATCGTCGTTCTATCAATGCTTTGAAACAAGAGCTCCACTCCAGGAACTTTAGTGGATCTCCAGTAAAGACTGAGGGCTCCGGTATAGGAAGTTTGGTGAGAAACATTGTGTCATGTATGGCTTGCACTACTGATATTTCATTGTTTATTTGTTTGTTGGTGCTATTTGTACCCGTCTGTTGCCTTTTGGTTTCCTTGTTACCAACTGGAGGACGATTAGCCACTTCACTGTGTGCTGCAACGCTAACATCACTGGTTTCACTTGGATCAGCTTCAGAGTATACCTTTAATTTTGCAGCTATCACCTGAAGGTCTCTCTGATCTTCCAGTCTTTTAAGTTCTTGTTTTTGTGCAGCAATAGCTTCCTCCATTTTCATTTCAGCTTGTTTTGCAGCAAGCTGTGCTGCACATTCTGCTCTCTTTGCAGTGATGCTCTGTTGTTCTGATGAAAGGCTTGAACGACTGCTACTACTGGCAGATTTGGAGAATGCAGTTCCAAATATTGACTGGGCATACTCTTTATTGAGCACCAAACTAAGTCTTGCCTTTTCTGCACTCGCATCAAACTCTTCTAGTCCTACTTCACTCATTCTTACTTTCATTAGTCCCATCAAATCTGCAGTCACTGCTGTACAGGAATCCATCTTTCTTCTAATCTCAGAGGATGGTGCTGTCTGAGATCTTACACTGTCATACACATCTTTCAATTGTGTCTCTTGCTCTTCAACAGCATCCATCATGTCAGTCAACTCTTTATCAGTGCACTCATCTTTAAGTTTTGTGCGAGCAGCTCTAGCTTGGTCTTTCCAGTTCTCATACTGTTTAATGAATTTACTTTCCATTTGGGAAGTCTCTTGTTGCTTAAGCTCCAGCATCTTTGGGGTTAACTTCCTTTCTCGTGAAGATTTTCTTGGTTCCAATGTCTGTTTTGTGGCAGAGGAAGGTTCTGTCATAGCTGTCTAACTTGTTTTTGTAGTCAAGTTCACTCAACCCATTTAGTTCTGATCACATTCTTATTTCTTTTCATTCACATTCGGATATACTAATTTTTTACATAAGTTACCATGGAACATGTATGCAACACATGGAATTGTGTAACCTTCTACACTGTATAATCCGAGTAACCAGCCAGCTCACTCTTTACATAAATACTTTAAGGTACTATTCCTTGTTGGGTGTTCCCCCCCCCCCCCCCTTTTTTTCACCAAAATGCTTCAGAATATTCAGCAATTATCAGTAACATAAGGAGGAAAAGCAGTAATAATAATCACCAAATGACTTGATCAATAACCAACTGGTCCTTTTAACAATGTATATATATACTGAACTTAAGCAGATGTCCGTTCACTTACAAGCAGGCATATTCAAACCAGCCACAATCTGTTGAGCTGCTGTCTTCTGTAGGGCAGTCAACATCAGAATGAGAAGCAAGCTTCTTTGAAGCTAGTTAGAGGATATTTGCCAGTTTGACGCTTTTGCAGGTAGACACTGCCCTCTTGTGGTTGACTTGCTGCACTCTGGAGCAGACACCGTCTGGAACCGACACTCCCGTATATCCGCGATGGACGCCTCTTATCTCGTGCTCTTTCTCGTCGAACTCGGATATGGTGACTGTATAGGCTGGTTGTACGGTTGTGCCATCTCATCTCTCGTTCCTGGACATGAGCCGCTGCTTTACTTTGAACCTTTGGCCACGATGGCGACACGTTTTCACTGTAGCTGCACCGGTCCCAAGAAACAATGGCCACGCTTCGTACTGATGTCTTTGAAGTTTTATTCACTCTCTCGTCTCTCTTCCACAGACACCGTGAAAACTACAAGATAAGAACATTACGGTTCACATGTTTTCCATTCCCTTCCAGCTTCCTGCTAGTGTCCATCAAGCAGGTTCAAACATGTTAGCATCACAAAATAAGATGAATAAAGGAAATCTTAAATTGCTAAACTGTCAAAACAAATACATATTGCGTACAGTAAACAAACAATAACAGATAATTACCGTGTGCGCCTTTTGGACCACATGCAGACTAGCGCTGAATGAAACGTGCCCTCTTTCTCTGCATCCATGTTGAAATCTGACCCACAATGCCACAGGTCAAGTCGTTTACCAATCTGGTCATGTGACCGATTACACTTCAATGTATTCCGGCAAGCTACCTTCCAAAGTTAGATTTTAACAGTAAAGGATACATTCAATCATTTTAAATCTTCTAATTGCAATTGTTTTTTAAAGAACTTGAACACATACACTTACAAATACACAATTTTTGTCGACCTGATTCTCAGACAGTTACAATCTGTGAAAAGCGCTTTCTCAATAAATTTTCTATAGCAGAGCTGCAAGCTGTCCATTTGCACGTCTCCTCCATTTTAAATGATGCGGTTCCATATTTTAAAATGCTTGAGTTCATTTTTTTCCATCTAAAGCAAATAGGCGGAATACGCTCCATTCCTGGGAATAGGACACTCAATTTGCACGACACTTGATCGGGGCTTTCTGCACCGCCCCAAGCAAACGTCTACGTGGACTTAACATATCGTAAAGTCTTTTTATTATGAAGCACTTTGAGTATCCAACAGGTTATTGTAAAGGGTTATTTCAATAAATTTGGTTTGATTAAAATGTAACTTCAATCCACAAATGAGGAAAGGAGGACGAAGTGATGCTGCCTTCATGTCTCGTGTCTACTGTTCGAGCCTGGGGGCAGTCTATGATCCGGGGTTGCTGCAGTTGGTTCAGGTCTGGGTCCAGATCGTGAAAGAGAGGTTCAGGTCATCATTTTCACACAAGGACCGGCCACCACAGAGTCCAGACCTGACCCCCATGGAGAGTCACTGGGGTGGGATGGGGGAAAACTCGTTCAGTGTCAGACTCTCCATCATCGATATAAGGAAATAAACGTGATGCTGCAGAAGCTGATGGAGACGATGCCTCAGAGAAGCTGCTGGAATCAGAGATGAAGATCCACACAAATATGAGTGGGACCTTTTTTGTTTTGGTGGCAGCTTTTCTTTTATCCACACGTCGTACATGTAATATGACAAGATTACCGGTGTTTATGTGTGTGTGTGTTTCCAGAGTCGGCAGCAGCTGATGTGTGTAATCTGGATTCGATGTTGGTGGCTAACGTATCGGACCAGGAGGCTTTGGACGACTTCCTAAATTCCTCTGCAGATGATTTCAGCACAGGATCATCTCTGACCTCAGGTAACCCTGGATTATTTATTATGGGTGCTACTGCAAAGGTGCAGATTGATCAAGCGTGCAATGACGTTTGGTGGCGATACATCGTTTTTATGAAAATCACAAAAATCTCAGAAATTTCTCCCATAGCAACGACGGGTTTTTAGCCCTGTTAGTCATACTGTCACATAGAAACTTCATAGAAAGTTTAATTGGTTCATGAAAGATGAAAGTTTTCCTGTTAGAAAAGTTGAAGTATCAACTCCTGCTTTTTACTCTAGTAAAAGTGTAACGGTACTGGTTTAAAAACTTTTTAAGGTATCAAGGTAAAAGTAACGTAAGGAGAAAAATGCCATTAAGGACAGAAGCTTGGGTCGGGCCACCGGGCTCAGCACGGTCCTCTCACTGGTAAAAAAACAGTCCTGTCCTCCAACAGGACCAGACCTTCCATCCTGCTCCTCTGAATCATCCAGTCAAGCTCCTCCCACAAACAGCCAGCGGTCCAATCAGCAGGAGGAGGCGGGCAGCGAGGAGAGCGACGAGCAGCTGGTCCAGTCGGACGAGGACGACGTGCAGCTGGACATGGAGCTGGTGGGTCTGCAGGACGTCGGTGGGGCGTGGGGGTCCGATGAGAGCGACTCTGTCGTGGATCAGCCTCCCAACGTTCCCCCCGCTGACCCCGTCTGACCGCCGGGAGACGTCAGCTCTGCTGCCGAGAGGACTTCTGTTCAGAACGACCGGCAGATATCAGATGTGATGGAACTGCATGAAACGATCCGAGCTGATCTGCTGTAACTTGTCTTGTTTATTAATAAAAACCTGAAACCGGTCTTATTACCTCCTTCATCCACGGCTCCGGTCCCACAGAACTTCTCAAAGCTCTTTTACATCTCAGGAGACAAAAAGAAGATCTCATCCCGGCCTCATTCAGGTTTCAACACAGCAGGGGTGAGATCGGCCGATATGGCAATTTATAGCAGGTCGTACGTCTGCATCCCCGAAAAAAAAACTCGGCCACAAGGGGGCGCTCACGCCTCATCAACAGCCTTTCCAACATGGCCGACCTCACAATGATAAAGAATCCTTCAAACATTCCTGGATCCAGAAGGTGATCCAGATCACCACCAACATTTACTGGGTTTGTTCTTGGGCTGAGACACACGGCTGGTGAAGATTTCAGGTCAATCCGTCCAGAACTTTTTCCGTAAAATTGCTGACAGACAGACAAACCAACGCTACAGAAAACATCACGTCCTTGGTGGACGTAATAACCAGAAAACAGATCAGACTTACAGCCAGTCCTTTCAAATCTGTATATTTAAGACACAGGATGAGTTTTAAACATGAAAAAGCAGCTTTCTTCTGTCAAACGGTTATCCAAATGACAGTTGTGACTGCTACCCATAATGCTTTGCAAGCTCAGAATTCATCGTAAAATAAAATACAGATGAACAGAATTTTTTAGGTTTATTTTTCTTTTTTTTTTAACAAAATAACCATCTTTTAAAACATGAATTATTTCAGATGAATTATGACATTTTCCTATTTTTTTTTTAACCTTTTGTGCTGGACAGAACCGTCTCCGGCTGGAAATGGGAGAAAAAAATTTAATTTTAAAGTGTCCAAATCAGAATAAATTATTTTTATTGCACATAAAAGGTAAAGACTAAAAACTGCAGCAGTTAGTGGTCTGACCTGATGACCAATCACAGGCTGAGTTTCCCACCTGATGATGGTCACCTATCACACGTTCAGGTGTCTGCAACATAAATCGTTCCATCCTCCCATTTATCCTCCATTTTCTGTCTGAGGGAAAATGCTCCTCTCAGTAAACCAAAACCAACTGATCCTTCGTTCTGGAAATTCTTAAGGTATTTAGGGACCACAGTCGTCCAGATGTTGGTCCAGATGTTGGTGGATCACACCGAGACTCGCGTTCAGAGTCAGAGTTAACGGCAGAGTTCAGCTCACAGTTGCGTTCAGGAACGTCTCGCAGCTCCACCGTCTCTGGTTCAGCTTCACCGTAAGTTCAGGTCTCTGGACAGAAACGAGTCCACTTGGCAGAGAGCAGCGATCAGGACCGAGCTGGCCTCCGTCCCCTTTCTCTGCACCGTGTCGATCACATCTCGAGCTTTTTCTGCTCTGGTCTTCGTTCTGGCCGACTCCACCTCATCCTCATTTACAACGCCACGTTCAAGGAGTTTATCCAGAAGCTTGTCCAGGTTCGGTCCGGACACCCTGCTGATGAACTGTGTTCGAGCTGACAGCAGCCTGTCCTCCGCAGGGACCTGGTCCTCCAGGGAAACCCCTGGAACGTTTCTTTGTGGGGTTTCCCTTTGTTGACCTGAAAGAAAGCCAATAAAAAATTTAGTAATTTAAAACCATGTTTGAACATTTGATATGTTTCTTGTTATTGATGACATCATTATTATAGTTGCTGATGATGTAATAATAAAACATTGTTATAATAAACCATCGCATTGCAACATATTAACATTGCTTTTTACCAATTTTTGACACACTAGGCCTTTGCCAGCACCTCCACAAAAGTTGATATCAAAGCGTGCATCTCAGGGAGAAGTGTGCTGGTATTAACACAATTCACAAAAAACGGAATTTTCCCATAGGAATGAATGGGATTAGGCCAAAAGCCAAAAACCTGCGCCACTTTGAAACTCTACCCATACTGTCCCAAACATCATTCAGAGTTTAGACGGGTCACGAAGAATAAAACTTTTACTTTCTGAAAGGATGTTGTAAGATCTTTTATGGTTTTGACACAATAATAAATTAAGTTTTAGTCTTAGTTAAAGGGATACAGTGTACAGGGATACTTCTGGCCACTAGGGGCACTAAACCTGTAACTTCCAACAGGCCACACATCTGTCGCAAAATTAAAGCAGAACTCAGTAACTTCAGCTCGGGGCTCCCCCTAGTGGCGTCCTTTCACTGTCGTGTTCAACCCCCCCTTACACCCCCACAGCACACAGACGGCTTCTCTACCTGTCTTTCCTTTATTTTGATCGCTGGATATATTTCTAAGCGTTTACTAGCTTGTTGATGCTACTTTGCTGCGTTGGTAGCAGCACCTCGTCTCCCTCTGCTCAAAGCAAAGACCTGTCTCTTCTGAAACGGGACGTTTTACCCGCGATTTGCGGGTAAATATGCCGTGGATTATATTTTTCTCTGGTGTTGGCGAGTAGCAGGTAAGAATACGAACTTTTATTTACTTTTTGCGGACGTGACAAGTGATTATTGAGCCTGAAGCAGTGATGCTTCACCCGGCGCCCAGGCAGCGCAAGCTACGTGAATCACTCTGGTCCAGCAAAGAGTTGGTTATGAGAGCCAGGAGCCGTGTTTAGGTGGTGGAAGATAAAGAAATGTTTTCTTCAAATTAGCGCTGGTAGTCTGGTTCAAATCAGCGCTGGAAGCAGCTGGGTAGATAGGAGACCTGAGTACCGTACAGTGGTTTCTGTTGGCCCAAGTTCTGCTCGGGTCGGCGCAGGCAAAGTTGTTTTTAGCTGCTCACAGGCCAGAGGCCCCGGCGGGAGGGGGGGGTACATTGAATCGCTCCGTAAACACTTTGTTTAGCCCCACGGGGATTCCGAAAAGCATTTATTGAGGTAAAAAAGTTACTGAGTTTCCCCTTTAAAGTCTCTGTCCATGTTTGATCAGCTGATAAAGTCATCAAACCATAAAGCAAAGTGCTCCAGGTCACATGATCCAATGAGAGACGGATCCACTCCTGCAGAGTCAAGTGCTGCACACGGACCCCAGAAATCATCTGTTATTACTCAGATTAGGCCAATGTTTGGGTCAAAGGTTACACGGTGTCCCTTTAAGTAAGAAAACTCCCCACTCTTAACTTTTCAGTGTTTTTTTTAACCTTTTACAAACGCCCATAACTTTCATCGTACAGACACACATTATATTAAAACAAAGAAAATCTTCTCAGCTTCATTTGAGAGCGCTTTCTAAAACTGCTAACTTTAAATCTTATTGTATTTTCTCTGGGTGCTGACAGAATGTGAGTCTGTGCTCGGGGCCGGTGCAGCCATCTGTGGTATTTGTATGTTTAATGCCCTTTTAAACTGTATTTTAGATATTAAGTCATGAGTGGCAGAAAATTTCCAACTAAACCAGAACAAAGCAGAGGTGTTTGATATCAGTCCCGTGGGACAGAGAGAAACTTTTACCAAACTTAAAAGGTTTGAAAGCATCAGAGTGAAGAACCTGCCGTCATGTCTGTCTCTGAGCTTCCTATTATTTCTCACATCAAAAGTGTAACTAAAATAGGATTTTATCATCTTAAGAACATCACAGCTTGTTTCTCTGTCAGGCCAACACGGAGGTGCTGATGCTTCTTTATTATTATTATTATAATAATGATCAACTTTGTGACAGTGTTGAATAATAAGACAAGAAAACAAAGCAAAAAGGAGAAATATGGCAGCGATGAAAAAATTCAAACCAAGTAACCCAAGTTATTCACATTTGTAGACAAGAACAGAGAGAAGAGAAATTTGATCATGAAACATCCGTTATACACAGAGTTATAAATAAGGTATGTAGGTTCCTTTTTTTCTTCTTCTATTGATATAAATATATGAAAATGATTGTATTAATATTACCTATACTGACTTAATAATGATATCAAAAGGATTATTTTTAAACACAATAGGAGAGAAAACAGTAAAAATAAAGGATAGTGAAATATCAATAATAATAAAATACCAATCATATCAATTGTCATCATTATCATCGCCACTAATGCATCATTGTTAATAATTGTATAAAATTAGTCATTTTCACTAATAAATGTAGAGCTTCTTTATTATAGGTTGTGTTGTACCCATGAGTGGAAGGGTGCAGAACCACCAAGGCATCCGTGGGTCGCAAGTCCTTTGTGTCGTTTTCTTTTGTTTTTTAAAATTTTGTTTTGTTGTTTTCTCTAAGCTACTGTGGTGCATTAAAAAAAGACATAGTTGATGTAAACACTGCCAGGATGCAGGGAGGGAGGACCGCACCTAAACAGCTGTGCTGCTCGGATGTTTGCCCTTCCAGGTTCAGCCGGCTTCGGTCAGTGTTGCCCGAACCATGCCGACCCCATTCTACGGGTTTTTTCCCTCCATTTTTCACCTTCATGTGTATGTATGCGTTCACACTCTCATTCACTCTGAGGGACAATCTAGAGCAGTGGTTCTCAAACTGGGGGGGGGGGGGGGGGGGGGGGGCAGGCCTAGTTTTTTATATTTCTAACAAAAAATGGGCATATTCTTCAAAGTACTACTGAAAAAATGATGATGACTCAATAGGCATCGTCCCGCACATCAAATGCAGTGCATTTTTTCATGTATTTCATGGTAAATGTTTGGGTACATGTGGTAGTGGTGGTGGGATGGGGGGCCTTGACATTGTTATTTCCAACGAAAGGGGGGCCCCGCAAAAAAAGTTTGAGAACCACTGATCTAGAGTGATCAACTAACCTACCATCATGTCTTTGGATGGTGGGAGGAAGCTGGAGAACCCAGAGAGAACCCACACATACACGGGGAGAACATGCAAACTCCACACAGGAAGGCCACTGTTGGAATTGTTCCAACCCCTCCCCAGCCGGGACTGGAACTAGCAACCTTCTTACTGTGAGGCTGCAGTGCTAACCACCACACCCCCGTGCAGCCCTTTGATTGCAGTTATGACAGTGAAAATAATGTGATTGGTGGGAATTAGCTGCAATAGAAATGACACCAATAATAGTAGTTATATTAGTAATAATGTGCTATAGTATTGGTAGTAATAAAAGAAAAGTAATGGAACTAATAATAGTAAAAAAAAAACAAAGGGACAATAGTAATAGTGACAAAACTAATACAGCTATTGATGCTAATACCAATACTTACAACAACCACAATGATAATAATAATAATAGCAAAAACAACACGGTGCTGATGCTTTTATCTCCTGTTGTTTGGACTATTATAATGCCCCGCTCTCTGGTCCAGAGGGGGAGCACATTACACCGGTTATAGCTTCACATTGGCTCCGTGTGTGTTTCAAATCTGAGATTAAGGTTCTTTTAATAGTTTTTTAATAGACCATCCAATATGTGACTTGCTTTTATCATATCAGCCCTTGTGGACCTGGAGGTCGTCTGTCAGGACCACAGAGACAGTTGATGGTTTTAAAACGAGCTTAAAGACTCACCTTTTTAATTTGGCTTTTAACTGAATTCATTTACTCTTATTTATTTTGTTCTGTATAATTCGTAGTCGAATGTTTTCGGGAATTTGATTCATTCATCTGGAAGTTTTGTCCTGCGTGTCTGCAGGTGCTGGTGGATGCTTTTACCTGACAGAACCACCTCTCTCTCCCAGACCTCTGCATCCGTGTGGTCTCTGACTGAGATCGTCACTTCCTTCGTGTTTGCGGGAAGGCGGATCTCAAAGGTCGGATGGTAGTTTGGTCCAAAGTCTGGGTCAAAGTCTTCCCTCTGGAAACCGGAGCACGATGTCGGGAATTAACCGGCAGCGCTTTGATGGAAGTTCCAGCTGGAACAAAGCTTCATGAAATACTCACTGCTGGTTGGATCTTGTCGGCGGCCGGACAGTGAACGGAGTAACTCCGGTCTCTGATCAGTTTACAGGTGGGGGGGACCTTGACGTATTCACATTCTTCATGCTGTGCACACACCTAGCAGGACATCACCACTTTAAATCAGAGGATCATTCTTTAGCTGACAGATTTAGTCCGTTTCATTCTGGGTCGTGTATCTGTGGTTGACGACGTCGATGCAGTCAGGTGTCCCAAACAATGTAAAGTTCGTGGATTCCAGTAGAGACACCAGCGTGGTCCTAAACTCCTGCAGAGCAGCAGCTCCTCACTAGCTGGGTTTACAAACACTTTTTCGAAAAATAAAAGCGATATTTTTTAATTTAAAAAAGTACAACAGTGATATGCAGGTGTTTCCATTGAATGGCATAAGCCAGGGACCGAGGGCCGGTGTTCTGCAGGCATTATGAGCTGCCCGGCTGCAACACACCTTGTGACGTGTGACACGTTTGCTAATTACCCACTGATTGGAGTCAGGTGTGTTGCAGCAATACCTGCAGGACACCAGCCCTCGAGGACCGGAGTTGGTGATCCCTAAGCTGTAATTCTCGTAAAATCCCGTCCCGCGAGACTCCACTTTGAGGAGGATGGAGATATGAACATGTTGTGTGTTAGAGCTGCTGCTCATCAGGAGATGAAAGCAGCGGATGATGATTCAGAGGTAAAGTCCGTATGTACGGAGCCTCTGATCACATCAGCAGGGAAAAACGCTCGTGGAGACTTCCAGGACAGACGCCCGAAACGTAACACGAATTACAAACTCCTCAGGATCAACTTCTGGAGTGTGGATGTCATTTCTTCATCTTTATTCCACTTTATTCCACCAGTTCCTGACTGATGTGGTGATGCAGCGGTTGATACGAAGGCGCAGTCATACGATGTTATCCGTGGTCACGTTTTATTAAAGGGACTAGAGGCAGGAATTTAAAAAAAACAAACCTGCATGTCCTTTTTTTTTTTTAATACGAATGAAGTGCTAAATACCAAAAGGAACGCTTCCACCCACGTCTCTTTCCGTTGTGTTGAACAGGCGGTGTCCGAATTTCCTGCGCTGCCCTGCGGACGTGACGTCAAATAATGCTGCATCTGCAGTTTTGATGCAAGAAGAAGACGGTCGCGGTAAATTCAAACACTGTAAGCGATAGTTATGGATTCTTCTGCTGTCAGCAAACGATCCAGATCAACTGAAAGACACTAAAAAGTGCAACTACGAAGAAAAAGCTTCGTAAACAACATCATAGCTTCGGTTTGTGCTCCCGTGACGGCTTGGCTCGTGGCTGCAGTTACCTGAAGCGCCAGTCACAAGTTTCGTTTCTTAATCTTGCCTCACGTCCCTTTAAATCCTGGTCACATATAATTAACATGAGGGAACGAAATAACCGAGTCGTGGTGTTACACATGTGTGGAAACGACATAAACAGCTGGTGTTCAGTCGTTAATACATGAAGAACTTAAACCATCTGTTTATGTCCTAAATGAACTCAGCCTGCTGAGTTACGGAGGTTTGGGGATTTTTCATGTCTGTGACTGATAAAACTTCCCCCATCACTCCAATTTCACAGTTCATGCTTGTAAATAATCATATTCATCATAATTAAGAAGGGATAACTGTTTTTAACCCCTGCATCATGTCTGATGGCGTAAAATGCGAAAATGTTTCTATTACACTTGTGCTTTAACTGCTTTAACGAAACGTCTGGAAATCCTCCTCATAGAGCGTAATAACTTTTGAGCGATATTGTGGCGGTTTTTAATTGCGATATTTAGATTTTGTGAAATTCCGGGTGTAATGGAAACCCAGAGAGTGTCAGGTTTACTTCCACTGCTCTGTTTTACACTGAGCAACAGTTACTCAGATAAATATAAAATTTCCCATCATGTAGCTGTGTTCACATGTACCGTTCACACTGTCTGTCAACCCGTTTGTAAATTTGTGATCTTCTTGGTATTTAAAGGTAGAGTCCGAAGTCCCTCCAGCGTTTCTGTTTGCAAACAACAGTATTCAAACTTAGCGCTCCTCCCTCTCAGGCTAATGGCCGCCTCGTTCTAGCTAACCTATTCAACTTCAAACTTCTCCTTCAGAGCTCAGAAGCGGGTAAAAGCCAAACTATTATTAACCTGGTTTTCCAAAGTGCATTATCTGAAGCTCTTACCTTTTCTTTGGTGCATCCACGGTGTTTCCTTTCTTTTTTTTTTTTTCCTTGGAGAGTTGGAGTGACTGGCGTCTGCTCCAATCATGAGCTTATTTCCACACAGCGTCATGCTCTTAGCTCTGTCATTGGCTGCCGATATAAACAGAAATCTCCACCCAGAAACGTCCCGAACGCACCAAAACAACACAAAAGAGTGAATTACAGGCAGGGGGGAGAGAGTTGCGTTCAAACCAAGGGGCAAACTCCGCCTCAGAACAGTGAAGCTCGCTAGCTTGTTGGAAATAGTGTAATCCTCCCTTCATCCGCTACGGGCTGGCTCCAAGAGCGAGCAAATCCCCATAGACTCCCATGTTAAAAACGCCAACTTCACAGCAGAAATAAACAGGTTTACAGCCTGGTTCAAAAAATCATTTTAGGTTTATTAGGTCAAGTTTACCTTCATGTCAACTGTGAGGGGGGTGAATTTTTTTATAACTCATTCGTTTAGATGTTATTTATTCTTCAAATTACACATAATTAAGGGCGTGTCCTTATGACAGACCGGAAGCTCCGCCTGCCGACCGGAGGCTCCTAGTTAGCTCCTTCTTTGCTCTTAATAAGGTCTCAGTTTGTTACAGAGTCGCACAACGGCGGTGTTTAGTCAGCGAATTGCAAGTCTAAGCATGTCTTACCTTAACCATGCCGCTTAGGGGGCTTATCTTTGTTAGCTCCTCTTTGTTTCGTGTTAGCTCAGTTAGCGTTTAGCCCACAGTACGTCAGCTGTCAATCATTTGCCCCGCGGCCGCGCTGTGCCCATTTTAGGATTTTCCTGGAGTGACGACGTACGTGACACGGCAAGATGGCGACGGTAAGACACGCCCAACTGGCTTCACATTTCTCTATTCAGAAGAGACCGGAAGCTACGTCCAGTAATTATATACAGTCTATGGTTCAAACGCACCCCGGCACGGGAGTCGAGGCCCAAAGGCGCAGTTTGAGACGGATTTCACTTGCTCAAGTCTAACGTTTATTTATTACTGGGGGAACTTCGGACTATACCTTTAAACTTAGGTTTTGTGTTTAGATTTCTAGGCTATCAGAGCGGATTCCTATATTTTCATATTTTTATCTTATAGTTGATTATATTTTATTATCTGCACCGTGGGTTTGAGAGGACTGTAATTTCATCTGTGTTGTATGACTAACATGGGGCACATTTGATATTAAGTTGACTTTGACTTATCGGCTCTGATGATGGACGGGACGTGACCACCTACGGTCCAACCCTGATCTGTGGTTGAGAATCAGTTTCCTGTGAGAGGAAGTGTGCTGATGAGCTCTGACTCGTTTGATGAGGAAATAAATGCATCAGGATCAGATTTTTCTGACCTGGAACTGACTGGGATCAAGCAGCGGGAGGAGGAAAGGAAAGGTGAGTTCATAAGTCTTTACCTCCTTCACAGGGATGTTGATCGGCAGCAGAAACACGTTGAGGTTCTGCTTCTGCGTTGCGGTGTTTGGTGGTCTGAGGAACAACAAGATTTGTCCCTTAATCGGTTTTGTGTTGTTCAGAAACCTCGTTGCGAGATCCCAGATGAGGCCGAAGGCGGAGAGATGAGGGACTTTTACAACCACATGAGTTTCTGTGATCTCCAGCGGCTTCAGGATGCTCATCCCATCCTCAGAGATGTGGGCGACAGACAGGACATCTGCAGGCAGCAGAGCTGTGGAAACACAACATGATGACGACCCGAGTCGGACCTCCATCCCTGCTCTCCACCAGTCGCAGCTCACCATCTTCTGTCTGGCAGTGAGGAAGGTGAAGCTGATGGACGGCATCCTCAGAGCACTCGATGCTGAACAGCGGTCCTGCCGGCGTTTTTCCAGCTGACCGGAGGAGGTTCTCATCCCACTGACTGGTCCTGTACTGGATCTCCACCTGATGAGCTGCAACGAACACCAGTCCAGTCAGAGCGCACTGGAACGAACCTGGACCAGGACACGAGAACCTGCAGGACACAGAGAGGCTGCAGGATGACTGGCTAGCAGCTAGCAGCTAGCATGCTTTCACAAACACACACATGTTCATAATAACTGCTGAGATACAGCTGGAAACATCTTCCAGGCAGCACATCCGGTGGAGCCATGACTGCTGCTGGTACTTTAACCAGAATAAGTAGAAACTGATGAAGGAAGACGATCACCTGTACGAGACTTGTGCAGAGTCACTTTCAACTTCTGGAGTGAAGTTTGAAGGAGCCTAAAAACACAAAAAAAACTGTTTTATGACAAATGAAAGAAAGATTCTTACAGGCAACATAACTTCTCTCTCTTTTTTTTTTTTTTTTTTTTTTTATTTGTTTAAGAAGAGAATACAAAATTGTACACACATTTTACATGACTTATGACTACTCCAACTTTTTTTTTTTTTTTTAAACATGAAAAAACATTGTACAAACAGCACAGAAAGAAAGAAAAAAACAAAACAAAAAGAAAACAAACAGAAAAAAAATTATTTAACAAAAATTAAATAAATAAATAAAAAGAGAGGGGGAGGGGGGGCTACAAACTTAGTGACATGGTGGGTTACTGACATTATGAAGGTAAAGATTTGAGGTACTCCAAAAAGGGTGTCCACTTGCGGGTAAATTTTGCCGAGTTACCCTTCACTGTTAATGATATTTTTTCCACCCTCAGAAATGTTCTTACTGTGTTGAGCCAATGTGATGTAGATGGAGGGATAGGAGATTTCCAGACAAGTAAAATACAGCGTCTAGCGAGAAGGGAACAGAATGACAAAATCTCTTTCTGCTGTGGTGGTAAGTTCAGCGTGTCCGCTGGAACTCCAAAAATGGCAATTAGTGGATCACTTTGGATTTGGGTTCTAAAAACTCCTGAGAGTATAGAAAAGAAATCACTCCAAAATTTTTGCAAACGTGAACAAAAAAAAAAACATATGACTTAAGTTACACGGTGAGGTCTGACATCTATCACACTGGTCTGAAACTGAAGGAAAGATTTTAGATAACCGTGACTTGGAGAAATGAACCCTGTTCATTACTTTAAACTGTACAAGCTGCAGCCTAGCACATGGTGTACTTAAACGTATACTAAGAATCGCCTTATTCCACCATGACTCAGACAGTTGAACACCTAATTCACGTTCCCAAGCTATTTTAATTTTAGTAGATGAGTCAGACTCAGTTGCTATGAGTATTTTATATATATTAGACAGGGGTGATTTCTGATCGGGCCTAAGAACCAGAAGGTCAGCCCAAGGTGGGTCGGCAGGGAGAATGGGAAAATTTGGGAACAGTGATGATACACAGTGTCTAATTTGGAAATAAAGAAACAAATGGGAAGGTGGCAGGTTGAATTTCAAGGACAACTCTGAAAAACTAAGAAAAAGACCATCTTTGTAAAGGTCTGTCATGGTTTTAATGCCTCTCTCATGCCAAACTCCATAAGCGGCATTAGTAGCAGCAGGGGGAAATAAATGATTTCTTGACAAAGGCATCCGGCTAGAGGGAGACACAAATTTAAAATGGGACCTAAACTGTGACCAAATCTTAAGTGTAGAGAGCACTATGGGATTTGAAGTAACAGAGGAAAATTTAATTGGCAGTGATGAATGGATAATTGATGCAGGCGAAAAAGCTGGAGAAATTGATTGAATTTCAAGATTACACCAGATCAAATTAGGGGAATGTAACCAATAAATCAATTTATGAATATGTGAAGACCAGTAATACATTAAAAAATTTGGTAGGGAAAGACCACCGTTGGCACTAAACTGTTGCAATTGAGAAAGTCTCAGTCTGGGGGCCTTCCCACTCCACAAAAAAGAAGAAACCATCTGGTCCAAAGACTTGAAAAATTGCTTAGGCAAAAATAAAGGGATACATTGACATAAAAAAAGGAATCTGGGTAGCACGTTCATTTTAATAACATTAATCCTGCCAATTAATGAAAGAGGGAGAGAGTTCCACCTCTGAAAATCTGATGCAAGTTGTGAGACCAGAAGGGCAAAGTTTTTTGAAAAACAATAAAGGCAGAGTACGTGTAATATTAATACCCAAATACTTAAACCCTGAAGGGCTGAGTTTAAAAGGAATGTCAGACTGTCTGAGTCCTAAGGCTAATGAATTTACTGGGTAGCATTCACTTTTAAGTAGATTAATTTTATAGCCAGAGATTGATCCAAATTTCTCCAGAACCGATAAAATTGGAGGAAGACCGCATAAGGGATCTGAAACATACAAAAGAAGGTCATCTGCGTACAAGGATAGTCTAAGTTCAATACCAGAACGAACGATGCCATGAAAAGGAGAAAGGGATCTCAGCGCAACAGAGAGAGGTTCAATGGCTATGGCAAACAGGAGGGGAGAAAGAGGACACCCCTGTCTAGTGCCACGACCCAGTGGGAAATAATCAGACTGAACAGCGTTTGTAATGACACAAGCCTGAGGGGATGTATAAAGTAATTTGATCCAAGACACAAACCTTTCTCCAAATCCAAACCTACTGAGAACGGCAAAAAGGTAATCCCATTCAACTCGATCAAATGCCTTCTCGGCGTCAAGAGAAATGATCACCTCGGGAGACGTGGGGCAATGATCTGAAAAAATAACGTTTAACAATGTTCGGATATTAAAAAACAACTGGCGGCCTTTTATGAATCCATTCTGTTCCTGCGAGATAATTTGAGGAAGAACAATTTCAAGACGAGTTGCAAGTATTTTAGACAAAATCTTAAAATCAACATTTAAAAGCGACAGGGGCCTGTAAGACTCACAAACTGTGGGATCTTTATCTTTCTTCAGCAAAAGTGAAATTGAAGCCTGGGTCAGTGTGGGGGGTAGCAGGCCACGCCCCAGCGATTCATTGTAGACATCAAGAAGAAGCGGAGCTAATTTGTCCTTAAACTTTTTGAAAAACTCAGCGGAAAATCCGTCTGAGCCTGGGGCTTTGCCGCTCTGCATATTTTTGATTGCTGTAAGTATTTCTTCCAATTTAATAGGAGTATCAAGTTGTTCAGAGACTAATTTACTTATTTTTGGAATGTCAATGTTCTGGAGAAAAGCAGGTATCTCATCTAAATCTGACTGTAATTGAGATTTGTATAGATCACAATAAAATCTTTTAAAAATATTACTGATAGAAACAGGGTCAGAAACAAGTTTACCTGACTGGTCTTTAATTTGTGATATTATGCGGGAGCTGGCTTTAACTTCTCTCTCTTTTTAATGTGTCCTGTCCAGCACGGTGGCAGCAGAATGATGATCTGGCTGCTTTGATGTGCTGAAGATTTACTTTTCCAAGAGGAAAAGTACTATAAGGCTCCTCTAGATAATCTGTATATAATTTGTTTGTTTATAACTGAATATTGTAAAAGGTGATAGCTACAAGTTTAATTCCTCCCCACCATCGGCGTCACACGAACACTCACTTACTCAATTAGCATTAGCAATGTTACAAAGCCGGCTAACCATTAGCACATGACTAACTTACATGTCCAGGAGGAAAGTGGCAACCTTTGAGACCCTTCGCTACCTTCACCCTCATCCTGCTTCATTTTTTTTGTCTGCTCTATTTTGAGAAATGTAATGCAAGGAAGATGCTATTTCTACACATAACGATCGAGCTAGCAACTCCGGAGCGAATGCTAACGGTGCCAAATGCTTTAGTGTACATGTTGGCATGGTATCAGATGTAAATATTTACATATATCAGACCTGTCAAAACTGATAAAACAGTTATTTGTTTGCTACATTTTTTTGTAGAATGAATATTTTCATTCTGTACCCGCTAGACGTTCTGTGGATGTATTATTTTTGAAAATGTACTTGCTTTGATCTAAAAGTGGTAGCCATCACCTTTAAAACCTGGCAACAGGAAAGAGGAGGCAAAGAAAAGAAAGGATGAAAGTGAGCACAAATGAAAGGAGAGAAGAAAGAGGAGAAAGATACAGTAAACAGCCAACTGCTGCACCTGCACACAGAGAAGATCTGAGCCTGATGATCATCTGGAGCACCTACAGGAGACGAGCCCAGAACAACCTGACAGATGACATCATTTCTCACCTTCATCGGCTCCATGTCATCCTCAGAGGAATAATAAAAGCTTAATTCTGTGTTGACATCATAGGTTCCTGATGGAAGAAGACAAGCGTGAGAGAAACCAAAGTTCACCAGAACGCTCTTCATCAGATACGAGTCAGAAACCCTGCTGGGGTGTAAGAGAGTGTGTGTTTCCTGTGTAACAGGTAAATGATCTCTGCACGGCAACCATCAGCGCCTTCGGCTCCTCTGAGACGGTCAGATGCATTCTGATGTAAAGAAAGATCCTAAAAGCCACCCAGAACTTCCAACTATTCAGATTCACTAATCTGACTATTTTTTTTTTTTTTTTATAATTTTATTTTTTATTGATTTTTATACAAGAACAGACACATCAAAACAGAAGCAGAGAGAGAGAGAGAGAGAGAGAGAGAAAAAAAAAAAAAACAACTTACAGATGTATGCAAATAAAATACATAGTTGCATTTTGCCAAGTCTTGGTGACTAACAAAATATTTAGGGGCGACCAAGCCATTAATCAGCTTCTAAACAAAATCAGGTCTCTTATTTGATAGGTACATCAGCCACCTTGACCAAGTTTCCTTGAAAAGTTCACTTCGATTCCTCAAGTTGAATGTGATTCTTTCCATCTGGTATATGTTATGGACTAGGTCAATCCATTCATCGATGGTTGGTTTTTCTTTCTGTCTCCATTTCTTAGTCACTGCCTTTTTGCATGCAACCAGCAAGATTCTTAAAAGGTATTTGTCCTTATTAGTACATTTGAGGATTTCCAGATCACCGAGGTATAAAACTTTGTAATTGAAATCGATTCTGATTCTAAAAACCTCTTCAAGGATACCATGAATACTCACCCAGAATGGGACAATGAGGGGGCAACTCCAGAAAATATGGAAATGATTTGATTCTTCATTACCGCAAGACCTCCAACATACAGTTTGTTTTGAATATTTTGCAGTCTGTGCTGGAGTACAAAAAAAGCGGATTATATTCTTCCAATTAAATTCTTTCCAGTAGGGGGAGCTTGATGTTGACCATTGTTGTTTACAGATCCTGTCCCATTCATCTTCTGTTATTTCTGCTTTGCTCTCCTTTTCCCACTTCACTTTGACTCTTACGCTACTATTTTCTTTCAGGTTTTGAAAGGCAGTATACAGTTTTGACACTGTTTTCCTATAGGTATCACCTTTATAAGCTTTCTGAAAAATATCAAGAATTTCTTTCCCTGTTGTACTACTCTCTTTCAGTATTTTCTTTGCCATAAAGTCTCTAATTTGTAGATATCTAAAGTGATCTTCACTCTGCAAATTAAAGTTGGCTCTAAGGTCTTGAAAACTCCGGACCACACCCCGATCTACTAGAGTAAAGTATGTTGTCAGACCTTGTTTGGCCCAATGTTTGAACCTGGAGTCAAATATGCTTGGCTTGAAGTCCGAGTCGTATGCTAACCATTTGAGCGTATAGATCCCATCCCTTAACTGGTGTTTCTGAATTACTTCCCTCCACGCTTTTAGGGAACCAGAGAGCAATGGGTTATCAGGGTCCGAGAGGTGACTCATTAGAGAAGGTTCTCCGACCAGGGCTTGAAGTGGCAAGTCTCTCCCCATCAAGATTTCTAGTTCTTTCCAGCGTGATACATATTTAGGGTTACACCAGCCCACTAGAGGTCTAATTTGTGCTGCCCAGTAGTATTCCTTAAGACAAGGAAGACCCAGCCCTCCTCTCTCCCTTGGTAACTGCAAGATTTTATATTTTATTCTTGGTTTTCTTCCCCCCCCATATATATCTGGAGATGATCTTATCCCATTCATAAAAAAACCCTGGCGTACCAACCGGCACTGACTGAAATAGATAAAGAAGTCTTGGAAGGACATTTGTCTTTATTGAATCAATGCGTGAACTTATATTTAAATAAGGGATCAGTGACCACCTGCTGATATCAGACAATATTTTTTTCCTAATCGGCTTATAATTGATTTCCTCAATTTTAGACAAATCCTTAGGTAAAAGGATACCCAAATATTTGATAAAGTCATTATTCCAGCCCATCTGAAATCTGGAAGATATATGTTGAGAGGGGCTGTAATAAAAATTTAGAATTTGCGTCTTTTGTTTATTTAGCTTATATCCGGAGTAGGATCCATATTCATCTAATAAGGACATTAATACAGGAAGTGAATCTTCTGGATTTGCGAGGAACACCAGGACATCGTCCGCAAATAAGGCTATTTTCTGCTCTCCCGCTGTCATGTCTATTCCTTTAATCGCGCTATTTTGTCTGATCCACTGTGCCAGTGGCTCAATGAATATAGCGAACAGCAATGGACTTAGCGGGCAGCCTTGTCTTGTGGATCTCTCTAACATAAAGGGGCCAGTCAACTCACCGTTAATTTTGAGTTTGGCAGTTGGATTGTTATAGAGGGCTTGTAGTGTCCTGATAGTCGCGTGATCGAATCCAAAGATCTCCATAGCTCGAAATAGAAATTTCCATCGAACTGAGTCGAAGGCTTTCTCAGCATCTAAACTAATTAATAGAGCCTGTATTCTGTTTTTATTTATGTGTCTAATGATTTGAACAGATTGTCTTATGTTATCTTGCGTCTGACGGGACTGTATAAATCCAGTCTGATCCATATTGATTATTGTGGGCAGAATTGTCTCTAACCGCTTAGCGATAATTGAGGTAAACAGTTTGTAGTCCAAATTCAGTATGCTAATTGGTCTATAGTTGGCGCAATCTAATTTATCCTTCCCTCCCTTTGGCAAAACCGAAATAATTGCTTCTTTCCATGACACCGGGATTTCCCCTTTTGCCATAACCCAGTTAAACGTACGTATTAATATGGGTGCTAGTGTTTCCTTTATGCATGACTAATTTTAACTAAATAAATATTTCTGGTTACTTGAACACATTCAGTGCTGGAATATGAAGAGTTAATAAAGCTTGGTCTCCAGCTCTGGAACTAACGGCCCTCTGGGCAACTGCCAAAAGCAGGAAACGTCATTTAAAGACAGACTCTTTATCATATACAGCGTTTTCCACCAATCGCGAGACGTTGGTGCTCTTCAGTAGTTTCATCTGGACATCGGCTCTAAATGACCGAAACCAGCTCAGTAGGAGGAAAATGTTTAAATAAGACGCTGGAGGTGAGACTCCAGTTTTTATCTCATGTGTAGAAATAAAAACGGCCCCCCCATGTCAGGGTCAGAGGTCAGGTTTTCACTTTGATCTGTGACAATATGATTTACTACGAGCTGCAGCACACAAACATGAAACCTATTTAACTTTGGATGCAGATGATATCACATACCTCGGATGTAGTTTGATGGGACCAGGCCAGACTCGCCGGTTCTCAGCAGGATGCCCTGCAACCAGCCTTTCTCGATTAGCTCAAGAACGATGATGACATCACCGACTCTAAAAGACACTTCGTCGTCATCAGAAGCTTCATAGTCATACAGCGCCATGCAAGCCTGCTGCTGGCAAGCTGGGAGAGTTACAGAAACAGGGAAAGGAATGAGTCAGTCTGACCAGAGTTTCCTGAACCTGTTTCTGCTGCAGAGTGCAGACTACACACCAACATATCTGCCTACAGCCTGCATAGCAACAGGGATGCTACTGGATCTAATCATCACTGGCTGATTCAAATGGCACATTCTGGGTTTTTTTTCTGTCAAGATGGGTTGCTGAGTGCACATTGATGAAAAATAAATATATATTTTTTTATTATTTTAACAAATGGCTGCAACTAAAGTGTAAAAGGTTTAAAGGGGTCTGAATACTTTCTGTAGCCACTGTATGGTAAAATGTTTGATATACCATTCCGAAAGATGCAGCAATGTGTTCTTGTTGAAGCAGCAGCATTCATTCTGACATGTTGCCGGCTATCTGGCCATAACAACAAAAAGACAAAGGGTCTCTTTTGTGGTCAGATATTTTTCTGCTCTGTGTTAGTATTTAGCCTACTGCTGCAAATTAATATTGAAACTGCTTCTTGTTAGAAATTAACTAGAAAAAAAGCTATTTTTAAATTAATCTTATACTTCCCTGCACCACTTTCAATATGCAGTAAGAAACCTTATTAAAACTGCATGTTTTTATATAAAAGGAACTTTACCCAGAACCTTACCGGAGCTGAAAGCTTTATAATGACCTGCAGTGTTAAACATTTTATGTAGTCTTGATATGAATAAGTACTGATGTCATTTAGATTTAAAAAGGTTTTCAGTCTAGTTCGAGTTAACGTTAACATGCCATAGTCAGCTTTAATCATGTTAAACGTGATTTTCTAACAACAAAATTGTTGCTAGTGAAAATGCTGAGTGGCTAGTAACTTCTGAAAACCACTAGCCACTGTGGCTGGTGGGCAAAAAAGTTCATGTCAAGCCCTGGATGTGTCTGTAACAATGCAGCATTGCAGGAAACAGAAGAATCAATCAAAGTGCAGAAGTCCAACAGTATGACGCTACTTACATTCAACGTAGTTTGATGGCAAGAGGCCACATTTGCCGGTTCTCTGCACAGTACCGGTTATACGGCCCTTACTGGTGGGGTGAGAGTCAATCATGATGATGTCATCCTTAGAGAATGAGACTTCATCGTCGTCCTGAGCCTCAAAGTCATTCAGCGCTCGATACACCGGCTGTCCAGAAACTGGGTGACAGACAGGGAAACATGCAGAGTTATTGGGACTGGTTTATAATAAATCTGTCTGGTATGACTCCCCTTCCTATCAGAAGTTTCCGGCTGGTTGGTGTCCAGCTCTGGAACTAACGGCCCTCTGGGCAACTGCAGAAAGCAGGAAACGTCATTTAAAGACAGACTCTTTATCATATACAGCCTTTTCCACCAATCACAGGCGACGTTGGTGCTCTTCAGTAGTTTCATCTGGACATCTGCTCTTAATGACCGAAAGCAGCTCGGTAGGAGGAAAATGTTTAAATAAGACGCTGGAGGTGAGACTCCAGTTTTAATCTCATGTGTAGAAATAAAGACGGCCCCCCCATGTCAGGGTCAGAGGTCAGGTTTTCACTTTGATCTGTGACAATATGATTTACTACGAGCTGCAGCACACAAACATGAAACCTATTTAACTTTGGATGCAGATGATATCACATACCTCGGATGTAGTTTGATGGGACCAGGCCAGACTCGCCGGTTCTCAGCAGGATGCCCTGCACCCAGCCTTTCTCGATTAGCTCAAGAACGATGATGACATCACCGACTCTAAAAGACACTTCGTCGTCATCAGAAGCTTCATAGTCATACAGCGCCATGCAAGCCTGCTGCTGACAAGCTGGGAGAGTTACAGAAACAGGGAAAGGAATGAGTCAGTCTGACGAGAGTTTCCTGAACCTGTTTCTGCTGCAGAGTGCAGACCACACACCAACGTATCTGCCTACAGCCTGCATAGCAACAGGGATGCTACTGGATCTAATCATCACTTTGGCTGATTTAAACGCCACATTCATGTGAGCTAAATGTTGACTATAACTGCAGAACACACGATACAAAATTAATTGAATCTGCAAAAGCTGTTAGATAAACAGCCCTGTTTGCACAAGGTGAGTGGGAGAAAATGGCAGAAGCACATCATGTGTCAGAGTGACCTGTGAGGGGTGTGTCCAGGGCTAGACATTAACACCCACCAGCACGGGTGTGGGTGAATTTCAGCAGTGGCGGGTAACACAGCCACTCCGACTCGCCACTTTGAATTCTACATTATTAATCATAGTTTTCTCAAATAGCATCTGAATTAGTGAATAAACTGAAGTGTGAGACTAAAACACTGCAACTGCCTTGAGCACTGCCTGCACAGTGTTTGCTCATTAGTCCATTTGTGACCAACGTCACGTTAACAGGTGGTTCCTGGGGAGAGACAGTTGTGACGCGGAGGGGATGTGGGGGCAGTAACATGGCAGCACATTCAAGGTGCTAGCTGTGCATAGATCGCTGTTAAGGAGTAGTTCACCCACAGAATGGTGAAACTTTATTTTTCACTTCCCGGGACTGAGCCAAGAAGGTCCATAAAAGTCCACAAAAACTTGTCAATATTCCTCCATACTGCTCGTCCAATGTAATCCAAGTGTCCTGAGTGGGTAGCGTCCAGAATTTACTGGAAACCACATCATTTTTAGTAGATTTTTAGAGCCCAAACAGTACTTTTATCTACAGGAGACAAGCCGTATCACCAGATTCTTACTAATGCACACCTCTATATGAGACACGATAAATGAGAAAGATGAGGAGATTTCTACCTTGGTT